>LTAE01003388.1:6072-33444 GCA_001647135.1 Pontederia paniculata
CCTTGATGTCCATTGTCTCATCTGTCAGATGCTCTAGTCAACCGCAGCTATGTCTCTTTAGCCCTTGGATGACCTCTATCTCTTCATCAGTCGTTCGCTCATCCTGCGGTCGTCCGATCTTCACCTCATCTGAGATTTGACAAACTCTTGGACGTCCACTTGTCTTCTCACCAAGTATTCCAGATGACCTTTGTGTTCATCTAATATCTATTGGTCGTCCGCAATCCTTGTACATAACATCTTTTCCTTTGTCTTTTATTTCTGGCAAAGATGGTTGATTATACTTTTGTTGCTTTGCCATTGAAGATAGGATGTTGGATACGTTGCTGAACATGTGATGTGCAGAAGATGTATCCTGAAAAACTCACAACACTAGTAGAAACGTGAAAGTAACAAAAAAAATCTCAAAGTAGCTAATGAAACTAGAATAGAAAATTAATTAATCCCCAGCAACGGCGCCAAAAATTGATGCGCGCTAATTATGCAGATAAAATCGTTTGCAAGTGCACTAGTCGTATCAAGTAATAGTTCAACAGTGAGTTGTGTATTGATCCTACGAGGACTAATATTAACTTTATTTATCTACTTCCATCAACTAATAAGAGAAGACATGGTTGTGAACAAAGATGAGTTTTTGGTAGAAAATGAAGAAAAGGAAAAAGAAGAAAAGAGTTTGACAACAAAAGTCTTCTGGATTAGGATGATATAAGATGAATAGGGAAGAATCAGTTTCACCCAAGTTCAATTAATTTTAGTTTAACTCGAATTCTTACGAGGATTAGGATCTACCTAAAGTATGATGTCCATCCAAGATGCATCAACTATCTCAAATCTAAAAGACTTGATTGTTCCTATCCAGGATGTCAATCTAATCAATTAGGATTGTGAGATGCATTAAGATGTATTTCCTAAACTATGGATTGTTCCTATCGAGGATGCCAATCTCACATACCTCACACCCAAGATATTCTTTTCCAAGATGCTACCTAGATGTGTTATGCAATGCCTTGACTAATGATTCAAAAATCACTTTTATTTATCAAAGAGAAATAAGAGATTTCTTTTCTTATCCAAGATGCTAGCAAAGATTCAGCCTCTCAAAGATTCATAAAAGAGCATTAAAATTCACAAGCATACACATAAGAAATTCAAGACTAAAATTAATTCAAAGAAGGGTTCACAGGTTTATCCCTTACAATATAAATTCTCCAGAAAATATTCAAAAATAAATTACAATGGAGTTCACCCAAAAAGTTGAGAAGAAAAGATAACAAACAATAGATCCAAACACGAGTATGACGATCGTCTTCTTCCTCTGTAGATTTCTTCTCCTTCTCTTAGCGTTAGGCTTTGCTCCAGGCTCTTGGTTTATCAATTCTCTTCAAAATCTTTCTTCAATTCTCTAGGTGATCAAAAGGCTCCTTTCTAGATGATTTCCCGTGGTATTTATAGGTAGGAAGAGTCCTTCAATAACAAAATTTGTTGTGCAGGAGATTAATTAGGCAGAATCTGGGCTAAAAAGGGCATTAAAATTTGAATTTATTCTGCCCCAAGATTTGTCACGGCCCATGACAGCCATGTCACGGCCGTGACCGAAGTTTGAAATGACTTCTGGAGGTGTCATGTGTCGTGAAAAGGGTGTCATGGCCGTGACAGAGGCTGAATTCTCTGGAGTTGTCACGGGCCGTGACAAGAACGTCACGGGCCGTGACAAGAACGTCACGGCCGTGACCGAAGGTAAAAATTAGTTCTGGGGTTGTCATTGTCACGGCCGTGACAATGGCTTGAAAACACTTCGGGCCATGAAAACCTTGTTCCTAGGCGTGAAAATTGGGTTATGATCTATTTTCAGTTTGTCACGGGCCGTGACATATTCTGTCACGGCCGTGACCGGTAGCCTTGAAAATATCCTCAACTTCAAATCGCGATTCCGGACTCGTTTTAATTCCGATTTGAATGCCATTTTTTCCAGTATCTTTGTCTCTTCGTCCTCTTACCTCCTAAATAATAAAATTCCACAACTTGTGTAATTTTCTATTTTAAAATAAATAAATGCAAAGAAGTGTAAAATGATGCGTGTGATGTAGAAATGAATGAAATTTGGACCAAATATGTTATGAACAACATGACTAATTTAGAACGCATCATCATTCCTCATGTTCCAAATTCCCGATAAGCAATAAGAAAATAAAGAGAGGAGAGAAATGCCTAGCATGAGTATCAAGTCCCTTCCCTTCTTTGATCCAACTGCCATATTTCCAAACATTAATGAATTCAAAGTTAAAATATGTTTTCTGCTGAAATGTGACCAATAATTGTGTTGATACGGAACAGTGAAAAAATAGATGGGAATTTGCCTCGACTACTAAACCACAAAGCGAGCAGCTGGGATTAATAGATGAATCAAACCTTAGGAGAGAATCCTTTGTAGGTAAACGATTATGTAGTAGCTTCCCTTAAAAAAAATGAATTTTGGGGGGAATTGGAAATTTCAACATTCACATAGGTGGGCATAAAAGCAAGGGGGGTTCAAAAAAACCAAGGGTCCAACATTATCCTAGTTGAGGCACCATTACTTATCAGTCATTTGAACCGCATTTTAAGTTGGGACATGGCTTCAGGAATCAATTTCGAACTCCAAGCTGGATTAAGAGTGATGCAAGGGAGCGATGTAAGGGATCATATTTTTCAGCAACAAACTTAACCCACGGAATATTAGCACCATTTAGAGCATACATGATCCTTCTAGTTACCAATGAGGTGCGTGTGTGATTAAGATTCTTAATTCCCAATCCCCCTTTAGATTTTGGCAGCTGGACAGTTCCCCGGTTTATGAGATGAAGACCTCTTCTATTAGTCCCATTAGGATCCCAAAGGAAGCCCCTTGAGATTTTCTTCAGGGATTCTATAGTTCCTAAGGAGATATTTGTAGATCCTAGGGAATAATTAGGTAAAATATTAAGTACAAATTTGACGAGTGTGGCCTTCCCAGCTTGGTTTAGCATACTCTTTTCCCATCCAACAAGTCTAGAAGATGCTTTGTCTATAAGATATAATTGCTCTTTCTTAAGCAGGTGCTTTAGGGATATAGGGGTGCCCAAATATAGAAAAGTGAAGGTTCCTAGTTTGATCCCCATACTTTGACCTATGCAGTTTTTCCTACGACCCTCAAGCTTAGCTAGGAGATATATTTCTGATTTCTGTGGGTTAATATACTGATTTGTAAGTTGACCATATTGTTTAAGGACACCTTTTAGCTGAATGTAGTTAGATTATGCTGTGGCAACACAAATAAGGAGATCATTTGCAAAAAATAGATGACTAAGCGAGTATGAATTGCAAGTGAAAGGTTTAATGGAGCTTGAGTTGACTTTCTGTTGTAAGAGGGATGAAAAAACTTGTGATATTAAAGTGAAGATATATGGGGAGAGCGGATCTCCCTATCTAATTCCTTTATAGCTTTTAAAGTATTCTGAATGTGTTCCATTAATGACATAGGTAAATATGGGAGACTTAATGCAGAGCTCAATTCATCATATAAATAGTCATGGAAAATTCATAAGTTTCTGGACGGTAATAATAGCATTCCAAGATACACAATCAAAAGCCTTGTTAATATCTGTTTTAAATAGCATAAATTTACTCTTACCCTTACCCAAGTGTGCAAGTACCTAAGCAATTAAAACATTGTCTTGGATTGCTCTGTTAGCAACAAAGCTAACTGTGAGGGATCAATGAGAGATGAAAGTGTTGGTTTTATCTTTTTACCAGTATCCTAAATACCACTCAGTATAATACATTACACAAGGAGATCGATCGGTATTTGGTTACCTTCTTGGGCCCTATTTTTTAGGGATGAAGACTAAGGATGTATGTTTCCATTTTCAGGGAGTATCCTATCTATGAAAACTCTAATGATGGCCTTAGTAATATCATCCCCCATAATTTCCCAGTAGGTTTTATAGAATTCCACTGTGTACTCACCAAGGCTCGGGGCATTCCCTAGTGCCATTTCCCAAAGGCAGTCCTTGACCTCTTGAGGGGTGATAGGTTTAGTCAAATGGTTGTGCCACATTTGATTAAGAGATGAGAGTTGTGTCCATTCAAGGAAGGGATTAGGTGAATGAGTCCTGCTTCCAAAGCTCCTTATAGTGTCTAATAAACTCAGACTTAATGGCTAATTCATCCTTAAGTTGGTTACCATTTGCATCATACAAGACAGAAATATGAATGTGCCTATGCCTCATCATTATGCTGAGATGAAAGAAATGTGTGTTTAGCCAGTTTACACGTGATTTACTCCACCACTTAATACTTATTTGATGTAAGTAAGTTGCATGCTGATGGTAAGCAGCTCTGGGTCTCCCTAATTCCCCATATGCGAGCCCTCGGTTCTCATTTTTAGTTTCCAAAATTTTAATGATAATGCCTACTTCCTGAGCTAGGGTCTCTAGTTGGCCTAATTCATTTCTATTCCAGTGTAAGGTCTTCTTCTTAATTGCAGGAGAGCTTGTTCAACTGTTATGTGAGGGTTCTTAGCTACCCATTCTCTATCTACAATAATTTTTAGTTCATCATGCTCAAACCAGAAAATGCTCGTACTTAAATGAGTGAGGCCGAGTAGGCTTCTGATTAAAATTAAAGACTAGCGGTGAGTGGTCAGAGGCACACCTAGTAAGCGCAATTAAGGTCATTGAGGGGAATTTGGTGATCCATTGCGTAACTAATAGGTGATCTAATCGGCTAAGGACTCTAGCGTTATCATGTCTATTGTTACACCAGGTGAACTGGGCATCAACTAACTGAACGTCCACTAGTCCTTGAGAAACTATAAGGTCCCTGAGGAATCTAACCAACTTACTCACCCTAAATGACGTTCCACCCCCTCTTGTCCTCCGGCTATAGCAACAATTTAGATCCCCGAAAATGGCCCGAGGTAAGTCCCTTTCTACCATAAAACCTAATGTTTTCAAGAGGGAGTTGCAGAGCGAGGGTATAACGGTTGCATAAATGCTAGAGAGGAGAAAAGAGAAGGTACCTGTGGTAACTACAGCATGGATAGCTTGTGGGGTAGTGAGAACAGGAGTAAGATTCACCTTAGCCGACTTCCAGAGAATGATTACACCTCCCGCTGCACGAGAGCCTTCTTGAAAGTGTCCGCTCCAGTTTTGACCGAACTTCCGTATAACTTCCTCAGAGTGTTGCCGCATGGTATGTGTTTCTAATAGGATTACGACATCAGGGCAATGCTGAACTTAGATTTGTGAGAGGTGATCCCTGATCTTGCTTCTGTACGCCCCTCGACAATTCCATGCAATGATCTTCATTTGTTGGTGCCACTGCCTTCTCCCGAAGAAGAGGTCATGTCCTACACACCAGATGTAGACATTGAGACAGTAGAAACATTAGTATTGCGGGCTTTACCTTTCTTAAGAGAACTTTGAGATGGTTTTTTGGATTTAAAGACTGGAACAAAAGGGAGTATATCTTGATGAAGTCGCTTGCTCTTCTTCCTCTCGGTGCGGATTGGTGGCACTAGATCAGGATCCACCTATTCCTCTTTTGATAGTTCTGACAACTGGGAGTCTCCCCGACTACTTGGTGCATAAGCTTTCGTAAGTTTCTCCGCTGCATGCTGGCTATCATTTCATGGTCGACTTCCTCCATTTCTGGATTAGGTAACTCTGGCGCAGATCTATGTGACCTATTACCAAGCAGCCCTGGTATATGAGAAGGGGAGTGCGTTAAGGAGGAACAAGGAGGCATTGGCGCTAGCGAGGGTCTCCCTCTTCTTTGATGGATCTCTGGGTGAACTGGGGAGAGTGGCGGAAACTCCTCTAAGGGAAAGGGAAAAGGATTAGGGTTTATAGGGGTGCTTCGTGTACGGTGATGCCTACGGCTGGAAAATGGTGAAGGATCTGGACCGTCCGATGTTGTCAGGATCACGTGCTCGGGACAGGGCCTCGCTTCTTGGGTTGGGTGGAAGACACGTGTCGGGCTATTAGGGTGCTTCTCAATGTGATCATAATCTTGTTTGTTGAATTTTCGGCTAATGGACTATGACGTCAGTTTTTGTTGTGTCGTGTCTATGCTTCGAGAGAGCTCCAAAGATGACCTTTGTATTGGATCCATTGATGGGTGATCTTGTCCGTCGATCGAACCCTCCACTCCTGGACGGTTGAGATCTGGAATCTCCAGAGGAGCATAGCGGTTTGACCTCACTGCTGGTTCAGGGTGTGAGCTCGATCGGTTACGCCTGATTTGGCACCCGTCTACGACCAGATGACGAACGAAGCCATGGCCCATAAAAAAGCACCTTCCCAACTGAGCTGCTCGAGTCCTTTGGCCGGGATTCTTCATCGGGTCTTGCTGGACGTTTTGGGCAGATTTTCAGTTTGTGTCCCGGCAAGCCACACCGCAAGCACAATGACAGCAAGTCTTCATAAACCACCTGCTATAAAAGTCCTCCGCCATTCGGTGTCTTGACCCAAATCCCCTGCTTGACCGGGTTACCGAGATCCACTTCAATACAGACCCGATTGAGTCGGCAACTTGGAGACTCACCGATGCACAGAGCAAGGCCAAAGTGCGCAGCAATTCTGAACAATGATTATTGATTTGCCAGCTCAAAAGGCAGATCGGGCAATTGAATCCATAACAGGACTATTAAAATTTGATCGCCGATAGTATTGAAAAAAGGCTTCACTTGGGTGAGTAGATGACCTCTGATATTCCACGGACTATGGGTGAGTACTTGCAAGCAATCAACCACATTACCAAAGGTGAACATAAGGTAAAAGTTTTCTAACTCGATAATCTGCATAGGTGCCGTGAGCTGCCAATGGAGAGGAATGTCTGCCCGCAGGGCATCTAGCGAGAGTGTGCCATCGATAAAACGCTTGACGAAGCAACACTTCAGATCCTCCAATCTTTATGTGACTTCTTCAACTGAGATAATGACTTCTTCAGTGATGGCGTCTTGTATGGCTGGGAGCTTACTTGGGGGATCTGCAGAGGAGAAGAGCCGTGACGGACAATGCCTGACCAAGATAGATTTGTATTTTGACATTCTTGAGGAAGAGGGAGAAGCGTCGGAACAGTTGAATGGGTGAGGGTAGGATGTGCTTGCGTGTGTGGAGGGCATGAAGCCAGAATGGAGCAAGGACGAGGGTGCGGAGTGAGAGAGGAGGGCATAGCCAGTGGGAGGTCATGAGGAGGGCAAGGTTGAGGATGAGAAGGGAGGAGGAGGGAAGGAGGAAGGAAGGGCATGGCCTGGCCGGTTGGCATCATATATGGAGTTGAAGACAGAAGGCCTTCATTGCCAGGTTTCTCTCTCGAGTAGCAATCCTAGACTCAGAATATGATAACAACTAGGATGTTAGACATCTTTCTAACCATTCAGCAAAGAGACATGTTTCTATTAGCTGACCACCCTGCTACCTCCTAGTGGTTCCCAGTACGTCCCTTTCCAACCATGCCTACAATATATACACTTATATACCATTGTATACATACATACATACATACATACATACATAATAAGTTAGTTGAAATCCTATATGATAGACATCAAACTTACTGTGCCAGGGTCCTATAGATAAATTCTTGTGTAATGTATCATGCCATCAAGTTCATAGATGCTACGTAACCAGTAGATTAATACATGTATAAGATCCTAATTATGTTGATTTCGCATATCCATGTACATATAAATTTAAGTGCATTATAGATTGAAAATAAATATTTACTTATGTGATGTGTTTTAATATGAGAATAATTACGACATGAGATTAGTTATCTCTGACTACTTGACTCGCGTACTAATTATGTTTATTACAAATTTAGTATGATTAATGTTTTATGATCTGACTAACATCACGGATGATAAAGTGAACATTAATAAACAAGATAAAAGATGAAAGGGCTCCATATATATGGATTGGAAGGGAGAATGAAAGTTTGAAAGAATGAAAGTTTAAAGATAGAGATGGAGGGTGTAGCTGAAGGCAACACAATAAAACTTTAGGTCGGTGAAGACAAAACACCGTTGACCACTACTCCTATTGTACAAGACTCTCAACCCTCTGCAACGAATCAGAATCCTTGATAGTTAGATTCTCGCCAGCGACATATGGGTTCTTCGTGGTGTGTACAGCCATTGACGATATGATGCATGAAGTGCCAAGGTGTCCTTCAAACGAAATGAAGAGATCTTCCAATAAAAGTCACAAGAAAGAAGTTAAGATATAATGACTTCTATTAATGAAAGACAAAGAAAATGAAGTGAGGCAAATATAATGATGAAAGAAAAAAAGGACATATGATTCAATGTATCCAAAGTGAATGAAAAAGAAAAAGTCAGATGAAGGTTATGTGATATTTTTGGTCATATTTACTATTCATGTACCTTATTCTTGTTGATGTATGTTATGTTCATGCTCATATTAAAGTTTCATCTAGCAAATATATTTTATAAAGTGCTTATGGTTCGTACATACTGGTTTTTGCTCATGGGAGGTAAAACTCCCGTGCATCTGATCCTGCAGTTACACGTAATTGATGATGGATGATGTTGATGGTGGCGATACTCATGATGATGATGCTTACATGTGGCATAAGTCCTTAATTTGATTTATGTTTTCTTTTATTTATTTTCCGCACATGTTGATTAGTCAAAGTCAAGATGTAAATCAAGTAAGTAGCATCTCGGGAATGTCTCCCGAGCACGTGTCGAGAGAGATTCGATGATGTTTCAGGTGTCATTTTCGAGGCATTACACTATATATGATAGGAAATGCAAATAATCATGGTGATTCTAAAAATGAAATCTGAATGAAGATTGACAAGAGTTGATAGTCTAGATGTCTAGTTTCGAGTCATTTATTGGTTAACATAATTCGCCTCTCTTCTATCCCAAATTTATAAAAAAAACAAATCCTTACCGTACCCTATATCGTAAATGTCTCTTATCACACCGGTCAATATTTGTTTCAATCATTCGCTATTATTCTATGTTTGAAAATTTTTTTGTTACTAGTTTTCTCGTTATTACTTAAATAAAAATTAGATTATATAGTAATAATGGCTTCATTGTTCTTTCTAGCATTTTGCGTTAGGTAAAACTTTAGCATTATTCATAGAGTTTGGATAAGGAAAAATCTATCTAGTTCATGTTACTACATGCAACATTAATCTAGGACAGTTGAGTAGTCACTTTAATCAAAGGACATGAACATAACCTCATTTGTAAATGTGTGTCTTTTGATGTCATCTACCTTTTACATCTATACAATGAACCACAATAATCTCGCATTACTATGTAAGAAGGAATTTCAATATGATATATATAGGTCTCAAATAACATCCATCAAATCATGCCTGACCATCTTTCTTTTTCATTCATTGTAAAGAATCCTTCTTTGAATAACATCAGTAATCATTGATAACACCTTAACATTGTCAGTTGGGAAACAATTGACATACCCACCATTAACACTTTGTGATGTAAGATAATTGACTTTCTTTTCTTACTCTAACTTCTTATTAAGTCATTTCTACTTCATCATTTGATTCTTCTTAATGTGTGACAATAAAATTCCTCCTTCACGTGACCTTTATAAAATTAATGAAACAAAAAAAATCAAATCAAAGTTCATCACATGTTATGCATTATATTCATCACCTAGTTGCCTTGAGGTTCATTTCTCATCTTATAGACATACAATTCTAAGAGTTCTAACTTTTCTTGAAGTCATGTTCTTCCTAAATGTTACATAAAAGATTATCTAATTCTATATCAATGTAATTGATCCTTTTGATCTTGGATTGATTATTCATGATTAATTTATAACAATTCCTATTTTATCATTCTAATTCCTGCCAAAATGCTCACCTAAACTTTTGACATCTAACCCGTGTCCACTAATTTGATCTTTAAAATTCTCTAATCATTCAATTCAATTCACATTCTATAGTTGATAGCTTATAATTTTGGTATTAGTGTCACTTTAAATTTATTTACAAAGATCACATCAACAATTCGTTACTCCTCAAAAGAATCATTCTTGATTTATCTTATCTCCATATAACCTCCTTAACAATTAGGTTATCCCACTAATTCATATGATGAGAGATCATAATAATATTTCAATCATAACTTCGAACACATATGACTTTTATCAAGGTAAATCTAGTTTCTACGGAAAGTAGATCTTAGGGGAGTCATCCTTCATGTCTATTTCAACATCAATGGAATAATCAATACTAGTTCTAATTCTTGAAAGAGGCATTTATAACATTAATCAATTTCTTTGTATTATATTAAAACCATCATGGTCAAAGAGACTTAACAATCCTTTAAAATTTTCCACTGCCTCGAACATTGATATTTAAATTAAAATCCATACTTGGATTTGTGGGAGGAAAACCTAATGCGCTCCTTAATGTCAATCATGAAGAAAGTACCTTCCCAGCAACATTACATTCCACGCCTTTCTCTTTAGGAACAAAAGATTTACCACTTGGGCAACAAAGGAAGGCTATGAATTTAGGGAAGACTCCCATAGGAATTGGTAGGTGTAGTCTCAATTACTACAATTTTGTAGAGATTGACGATAAGCTAGTGTTTTTTTAAAACGACTTTCGTGATGAACAAATTTATCTGTACAAGTTCTCTCGCATGTTAATGAAGGTGACCTTCTCAAGCGAAGGAGAAGACGAACGGGCATATGCATGGTATGTTTTTTGTCAGGAGATCATGATGCCTGATTTATTGTTAAGGAACGAGCTGGAAACCGAGAGAGGATTTTGAAGATGTCACTAAGCACTGTTCATATGAAGATTGGATAATGCTTGTTAGATTGATGTCATAAGCACTATTTATTTGATTTTTAAAACCTATTAGGATTCCCTTTGCTGTAATATGAGTTTGGAGAGAACAAATGATTTTTGTTTGTAATAAATAACTTAAGTTGAATGCTTCTTTCCTATTAATCTTGGTGTTAAAAGTTTATTTATACCTATTTCAAACAGGAAGTATGATTTGACCTTGTGACCTACTGAACATCAATCCAATTTTGATTTAATCAAACTTTATATATGAGTGACATCTTTAAGCTTCTATCTCCAATTAAATTTATAGCATGTTAAATTAGATATGATAATAAAAACACTATTATAATTATATTTTATATCTTTAACCATCTGAAATCAATTTGAAATTTTTAAAGCTATTAAATGATTATTTATGCATACTTTTCATAATCTCAATTAGTAAATCATATTTCCAAAGGCAACCAATCAATCATGGGTCGAGTTTGAAACAAATCTAGGACTAAATCAAAAAGAAAATTTGAACCATTTTTGCTTGGATGCAAAAAATAACTCAAACTTAATTATTTTAATAAATTTAAAAATAAAGATAAGTTTGGAAATAAAAAATACTCGGATACTAGAGCCCTCCACATAAAAAGGAAAGAAGTCTGAGTCTTCCCAATTAAAATAAATAAGATTAAGAATAACAAGTACTAAAATTACATAGAAATTAAAAATATCAAATAATTTTTAATATTAATATTTTTCGGGTCAAATGGATTGGAATCAATTATCGGATTATAACTCCTCTGATCTGAAATTTTTCGATTCGGGTTGAAAATTAACTTAATAATATTTAGATTGATTTGAATTGATCGGTTGACAAAGTCAAGTAGGACCTTTGCTCACCCGTAAAATCTCTCAAAAATTTAGAGAAAAATGTTCATGGTAATATATTTTTCTATAATTCCAAAGATCCACCAGGCCTATTAAGTAAGAAGTGTGAAAAGTAAATTATATTAGATATATGCTTATTTAGTAAAAACTTTAATTTAGTAATAGTGTAGTGTTTACTTTTAATGTTTTTTTAACAAATCCAAAAGTTCAATGCCACAATTAAAGTTCCAACATACACACAAACACACACACATATATACATATATATACATATATACATATATATACATATATATATATATATATATATATGTATATATGTATGTATGTGTTATTAGTATGTTGTCTTTCTGGCCAATTTCATGGCGAGTTGGTTATAACCCAAGCCAAGAGGCATTGGACTCATTGGAATGCCATTCATTCAGACTCACAGAATTCATGATGTGCACACACCACCATACATGCACAAGTGGTTCTCTAAACCGCATTGTCTTCGAGCAATTATGCAAACTTTACCTTATTGCTCTACGTAAGAGCAGTCCTAATTAATTAATATAGTGTGCAAGAGTCCACAATCAACCTGCGAGGGTGCATGATTCTCCACATGATTTACGACATTGAGTCTGAAGCAACATAAAAAAGAACAATGACAATCCTATTCTAGTTCTTAGGGGAGTCATCCTTCATTGCCGGCAAAGTCTTGTATGTTGTGCATCGTCTGACAAAGGATGCAAAGGATTGGTGCAAAACCACCAAGATCACCAAGTCCCTCGATCGAGACATGGTTGCATGGGGAAGTTTCAAGGATGCCTTCCAAGCGCACTACTTTCCTACCTATCAACACAACATGAAGCAGCGGGAATTTAAGGAATTACAGTAGGACAATTTGATGGTGTCATAGTACTTGAACCACTTTGGATGATTGGAAAAGTATTGTACACTGAAAAAGGATGAAAGAGAAATGGCTGACCACTTCAGCTAAGTGTTGAGCCCAGGACTGACTAAGACCATTGAGGGTCTGAATTGGCTAAGCACTTGGAAAGAGAGGCATGGAGGGCCATGAAAGGGAAGGATCAGCTGCGACTATGAGAACAAGAGAGGCCCGGATGGGACGAACGAAGGCAAGCTATGGCTCCCATAAAAAGTCCAACACGGATTGTGTCGAAACTTGACGCGGGTTGTGTTGCTCGGATGACACGATTAACTGAGTGAACGAAGGAAATGGACCATGTCCGGGTGAGATAAAGACTGTGTCACATCTTACGTGACTGAATCCTGATCAATTTAAATTTGTTAAAAACCCTTAGAACTCCACTATATAAACCCCCACCACAAATGTGTTTCCCTACCTACACTATTTGTTTTTCTAGCCATAATGAAGGTTATTCTCTCTCTCTCTTGTCTTCCTCTCTCCTTCTCTCCCCTTGAGGATTAGAGGTAAGATCCTTGATTCTTCCTACTCGATATTGTTTCCATGGTTTTCGAACCCGAGACTATCAGGAGTAGAGGATGAGTACCATCAGTGATCAAGCGAAGAAGAAGATTTATCACAGGAGAGGAACGAGGAGAACGAACGTGGACAAGAAAGCAGAAGTCATTTCATCTACAAATTAAGGTATATAACTAAAGGATCAACTTTAGGGTTCTACATAGGTGTTTTTATCAAATAAAGAAATCCTGATATGGTATATAATTATTATGGTTTCTATAGTAAGTTAATCAAGGTTGTAGTATAGTAACGACAATATTGCAATTTGATCATGGGAAAAATACGAGTTTGCAACCGCAATGAGAACAAACACAAACCACGTCCATGCAAGCCGAAACAGTCGATATATGTGGTTATGACACCTGGTTCATTCAATACGACTATGTCATATCACACGCAGATTGTGTTTCTCATCGGCAACAAAGTGAAATGTGAAGCGTGCTAAATTAGTCATGTTTTTCATAGCATATTTGATTAAATTTCATTCATTTCTACATTGCGTGCATCATTTTAGGTACTTCTTTGGTTTTATTTATTTTAAATTAAAAAACTACCCAATTTTTGGATTTTTATTGTTTAGAATGAGGACGAAGGGACAAAGATATTAGAAAAAGCGGCATTCAATACAGAGTTAAAACGAGTCTGGAATCGTGATTTCAATATGTGTGCATGTTTCAACAGGGACTATCACGGTTGTGTCAAACAGAAAATGCATTTCACCTCTCCCGATGAGTGTCACGGCCGTGACACTGAATATTATAGCCATGACAACCAAAAAATCATGAATTCTACTTGTTCCACGCTCGTAACACTACAGTAACACTCCTATTTGATTTTCACGACTATGACACTGAATTTCATGATCATGACAACCCAAAAATTGAGCAAGGGAGAGCCTTAACTTGATTTTCATGGTCGTGACACTGAAAGTCATGGCCCGTGATAACTCGAGAGGTCATTTTTTAACCTTGATCATGGTCATGACACCCATTTCACTGCCCGAGATAGCTTGGATCTAAGTTTTACCTTCGGTCATGGCTGTGACATCTATTTCACGGGCCATGACAAAACCTAGACATGAATTTTTACCTTCGATCATGACCGTGATACTCATGTCATGGCCCGTGACAATTCCCAGATGCATTTTTCTTCATTTTCCTTCTATCACGACCGTGACAACCCTGTCTCGGGCCTTGACAATTCGTGGGATAATAGAAAATTTATTTTTTTAAGCCATTTTACATGATCTTTTGGAGATTTTTAATCGGTATTGAGTTCTATCTACTGAAAAATGAAGTTTATCATGCAAAGACTCTTCCTACCTGCTGGGAACCTATAAATACACCATCAAAACCTCATTTTGAGAGAGGATGCAACAAACCTATGCCTATGCTAGTGGCCTATATTCCAAGCTTCAAACCTGAAGAGCCTCATGCTGGAGAAGAAGAGCCCTACGCAGATTTTGAAGGAGAAATAATCTTGGTGATTTTTACTCCTTAATTATTTTCCTTTCTCTATTTTTGAAGGATGAACTCCATTGTGTTGTCTTATTTTATTGTTAAGGAGAATTTTTATTGTAACGGAAAAACCTTTGAACTCTTGTTATAATTAATTTTATTTCTCCAAATCTTCTATGCACGTGAATTCTATGTTGGTGTGCTTATATAGATAAAGTTAATATTAATCCTTGTGGGATCGATACTCAACTACCGTTGTACTATTACTTGATACGACTAGTGCACTTGCTAGCGATATTTTTTGCATAATTAGCACGCATCAAATTTTTGGCGCCGTTGCCGAGGATTAATCAATTATTTTATTTTATTTCTCGACTACTATCACGTTTCTTCTTGTGTTGTGAGTTTTTCAGGATACCTCTTCTGGACACCATATGTCCAACAAAGCTTACGTGCATCTTATCTTCAATGGCAAAGAAGCAACAAAAGTCTAACCAACAATTAAAGCCAAAGATAGAAGATAAAGGAAATTCTATTAAGCAGAAAGAGGCAAACACCAAATTCAAGTGCCAACAAAATACCTCAGCGATCTCAACACGAAGACCCCTCGATGGACCCAATAGCTCTACTCACACATGTGATGAGTGAATTGTTGACATTTTCTATGCAAAAAAAGTTATTCAATGAATGGAAAAGCATATTTCTGATCTAATGGAGAGCAATAATGATACCAACAATATAATTACTTCATTGCTCGAAACCAAACCATCGATTGAACCAAAGATCAATCTTGAAAAGATGACGGGTCAATTGACCACAAACATTGTAAAGACACTCCTCATGCAAGATCAAAACATCACCAATTTGAAGACACAACTAACACAATTGAGAAGTCAACTCAAAGTGATAGTCGTGTCATCTCCTTCTCCGTAGATACGAGATGTTCAGTTTAATTTTGAAGCAATGGAAATAGAGCTTCAAGCATTGGAGAAGCAGGTCAGACAATTGACACTCTAAATGCTTAATTTCATAGGGGAAATAGTGCGGAGAAACCAACAACTTGTGTTAGCCCCAAGCAAAGAAGATGGCAACCAAGAAGAATGAATCAAAGAAGGACATAGACTACTCAATGGCAAATTAAAGAGACGAGCGAGTACATAATTGAAGATGGAGGAGTCAGAAGGAGGAACTCACCTTCAGATGTCCCTATCAATACAACAACGATGTCTCAATCTGTTGACCATCAATTACTGCCACAGAAGAGGAGAACACCATCAACATCAATGCAATGGCAACACAAAAGCCCACCTACAAATAAAGAAAGTCAACAAACTTTTGTCCCACAATATCAATGTATAATTGAAGAAAAAATAGTAGAGTATATGAGAATTATTGATGGCGAAAGGTAGGAGATAGAAGGGTGCATGTTTTTGCACAATTATTGATGCTTCACCATGTCTAGGCCTCCATGATCACATTCTGATTTTGGTCAAATTGTTCCTCATCTTTAATATTGTTCTTCTTAGTCTTAGTTTCTTAAGTTGTTTTGATTAATGATGATTTTTTTGTAAAGTCTGAGTCTCTTTAGTGAAAGTTGTTGAGTCCAGAGTCATCAGAGAAGGGGGCTTCATGAGCAGCCCAACGAGCCTATTACTGACATTCCCACCTACACGACATAGTTTGATCTTTCAAGCATTCAAGCCTCCTTGGAGGCGATCAGAGCAAAGCAGTTGTGCTAGTTTGAGATGATAGTTGGTTTGCGGACGCGCAAGGTCCTGACGAGATGAGTCAGTGGATGCATAATTATCACACCGGTCATGGCCAGTATGGAGGATTCTTTGTCGCCACCACCTTTGGACTAGTCAAGTTGTATTTTTCTTTTCTTTTAGTTTGCATATTTTTCTTCTTTATTCATAGTGTATCATCTCCCTTGGTGAAGTCTCAAACATTCAGGGTAATGTTCGAACTAAGCTTGGGGGAGTTTGCATTTCATACATTTCTTTTGTTTAGTACGCATATATGTTTGTGTCCCATTGTGTCTAATCATATGCATCCATGTGTCATCTTTATGTTTCATTATGTTACCACTATAATGCATTCATGTTAAGTTTGAATATTTTTTTCCAAAAGTCCCAAAAATGCTATCTACTAACCCTTGTTTAACTTCTTACTTTATTTAAGTATATATTTTAGAGTTGTCTTGAATGATCTATGAAATTTGAGTGCTTTTCTTTCAAATGTAAATTGCAAGTATATGTATTGGATTCATGAATCTTGTGGAATAGGGTAATGACTCCTAATACTACAATTCCTTTTCAGCTTTATTGTATTTGAGCCTAGATTATTACAACTTTTATTTAATGTTTAAGTATCTTTTGAACTTATTGAAAAAAATTGAAAAATTGGAAAATTGAGAGAAAAACATATATGCAAAAAAAAAGTGCAAAAAATTTGAAAAAAATATCATGTTTAAAATAAATAAAGGGTTGAGGTAATACTTATTTGTTATCCAGAACCTAGGTGAATCCGCAAGTAAATCTATAGGGAACTCTTAAATCCTGATGATCTAAGGTCGTCTGGTCTAGGATCCTTCGACCGATAGTCCACTACATGGATCACCTTGTGCAAATAAGAGAAGAACCTAAGTGTTAACTCAATTTCCTAGTTCGACCTTTCATTCAGATCTTGAAAATGTTCGGGAAGTAAACTCATAGGAGAGTCTTCAATCCTGGTGACCTAGGACTGATATGGGATCCATCGGTCAAAAATCCGCTACATGGACTTCCTTGTGCAATTTTAGTTGAAAGTTAGAACTCATCAAAATTGCAAGTTGTGAGTAATCTTATTGTTTAAAAGTAAAAGCTCAAGAGATACTTTTTCCTTCAACATTAATGTTGTAGTGTGATAGATTATGTTTGTAAGCTGTGATAGATATTTGTTTATATTATTTATGGATTAAAAACTCTTTGAAACAAGAAGATGGATGAAGGTGTATTGCTAGTGAGAAGCAAGAGAGAAATTGTGCAAGGAAAGTATTGGTCTGCAGAACAAATGTTATGATGGAATAGTCTTGAGCATTGGTTTAGAATTTTGTTTCAGGACAGAAAGACTTTAAGCTTGGGAGAGTTTGGCACATGTTAAATTAGTCATATTTTCGTAGCATATTTGGTCCAAGTTTCATTTGTTTCTACATTGCATGCATCATTTTAGATACTTATTTGCATTTATTTATTTTAATTAGAAAACTATACAATATGTGGAAATTTGTTTTCTAGGGTGCAAGAGAACAAAGAGAAGAAAACACTAAAAGAATGGCACTCAATTCAAAGTTAAAGTGAGTCTAAAATCATAATTTCAATATGCGTGTATGTTTTAAGAGGGACTATTAGGGTGGTGACAAAAAAGTCACGGCCATGACATACAAAAAATGAATTTTCACTTCTCCAGATGAGTGTTATGATCGTGACAAATCATAAAATCATGAATTCTATGTGTTTCATGCTCGTACTTAACACTACAGTAACGACCCATAGTTGATTTTCATGGCCGTGACACTGAAAGTCACATCCATGACAACCCAAAATCTACAGTTTTTGCTCATTTCATACCCATATCTCTGTGTTGACGGCCAAGGAGAGCCTCAACTTGATTTTTCCAGCTGTGACACTAAAAGTCATGGCACGTGACAACCCTAAAAGTCTTTTTTTAGCCTCGGTCATGACAGTGACACCCATTTCACGGCTTGTGACAACCCGGATCCAACTTTTACCTTTGTTCATGGTCATGTCATCCATTTCACAGGCCGTGACAAACCGCATACTTGTATTTTTAACTTTGGTCATGGTCGCGACACCCATATCACTACTCGTGACAACTCCCAGATGCATTTTTCTTCGTTTTCCTTCAATCACGATAGTGACAAGCTTATCATAGGGTGTGACAATTCGTGGGATAATGGAAAATTTATGTTTTTGAAGCCATTTTACGTTGTCTTTTGGAGATTTTGACTCGAGATTGAGTTATATCTACTAGGAACTGAAGTTAGTTTATCATGCAAAGACTCTTCCTATTTGCTCTCGATCCATCAAGAGGGATCCTAGCAGCTTCTCTATTCCTTGTGAGATTGGACACCTACAAATTAGAAAGATACTTTGTGATCTAGGAGCTAGTATAAGTGTCATACCTTCCTACATGTGTGATAAACTCAATTCTAGAGAGCCAAAGCATACGAATATGATACTTCAATTGGCTGACAGATAAGTGAAATATCCTAGGGGAATTTTTGAAGATGTACCTCTTCGAGTTGGAAAATTTTTTATCCCTCTTGATTTTGTAGTCCTAGACATGCCTGAAGACTCAAACATCCCCATAATCCTCGGAAGACGCTTCCTTGCCACTGCTAGAGCTGTCAGTGATGTAAGGAGTGGCACACTATCTTTTCAAGTGGGGGCGGCAAGATAGAATTTAACTTAACCAAGATAATGAAAAATCCAGCTGGAGGTTTGTTCTATAAAGACTATGATATCATTGAAGTAGTACATGAAGTATCAGAAGTAGCCCTTATAAATAAATATGAACAAGACCTATAAGACAATGAATATACTGAACACTCTAAAGTTGCAGGTGATTAACAAGTGTTGTCATATTCAAAAAATTTAGGAATAGGCTGTGAAGAAAAAAAATTAGTCACACCTGGTGGAATCAGTTATCACTTAACTACCCTGCTAAGTCAATCGAATGAAGCACTAATCGACTTTATCGAAACCAAGTCAACACCTAAGCTTGAACTAAATATGTTTCCACCTACGTTGAAGTATGAGTTCCTTGGACCAGACTCCACCTATCCTGTAATTGTTGGCTCTATTCTATCTGAAGATCAACTTGGTGAGCTGTTAGAAGTGATCAGAACCCATCGAAAGGCCATTGATTATTCAATCAATGTCATCAAGAGAATCAGTTCATCATTGTGTATGTACAACACTCCCCTTGAATATGATCACAACTCCATAGTTGAGGCACAAAGAAGGCTAAATCTGAACCTAAGTTGTCCAAAAAGAGGTTCTAAAACTACTGAATGCGGGACTCATTTACCATATTTCGGATAGAAAATAAGTGAGCCCAATACAAGTAGTTATGAAAAGAGGCACAACCATTTTCGAGAACAAGAAAGGAGAACTCATACCCAGTCGAGTTACTATCGGATGGAGGATGTGTTGATTATCGAAAACTATACAAGCCGACGAAAAAAGACCACTTTCCGTTACCATTCATTGATTAAATGCTTGAGCGCCTAGCTAGACACAAGTATTTCTGGCTTAGATGGATATTCAGATTTCTTGAAAACTCTTATCAGGTATATTTCAAAAGAAGTCATATTTCCACAATTTGGAATTCCTAAGATAGGTATCAGTGATGGATGAAGACACTACGCAGAAAGACAGTTCGAAAACATGCTCCACAAATATGGGATCTATCATAAGGCAGCAACCGCCTATCACCCACAGATGAGCGGCCAAGTGGAAGTGTTTAACTGACAGATCAAGACTATATTGGAGAAGATCGTCTCGAAGTCAAGGAAAGACTACCCAACGATACTAGACGAAGCTATTATGGGCATGCCGGACATCCTTAAGACAACTTTTGGAGTCACTTCTTGCCAGCTAGTATATGAAAAATCATGTCATCTACTTGTCGAGATGGAATATAAGACATACTGGGTTGTGACACAACAAAACTTGGACATGAAAATGGCTGGAGATGACCGCAACTTGCAACTGACAAAACTAGAAGAACTACGACTCCAAGCCTATGAAAATGCTAAGATCTATAAGAGAATAACTAAGGCTTGGTATGATCAGCATATTCTAAACAAATCTATTCAAGTCGGAGGGCAAGTTCTTCTCTTCAACTCAAGATTGAAAATATTTCTCGGAGAACTCAAGTCTCGATGGACCGGTCCCTATACATTTCAAAGGATATTCAATCACAGAGCAGTAGAACTAATCTCGAAGAAAGGGCACGTGTTCAAGGTCAACGGGCATCAACTTAAGAAATACCAACCAAGGATAATAGCACCTGAAAAGGAAATCGTCACGTTAGAACCAACTGGAGCGTTGTGAACACACGGGAATTCTAGTCAAGGATATTAAACAGTGACACTTATTGGGAGGCAACCCAGACTAACACTTAATAAGTTCTCTATTCTTTATTTGTGTAAATTGTCAGGACGCTAATTCGAAGAAGTTTGATTGGCGAATAGCATGCACCCGTCTTGGCCGAGGGGATGAAATAAACCAATTTTTTTCTTCTCATCTTCACAACCTTATTTGTTTGTCCGGTCCCCCTGTGAACGAATCTGGAAACGCCTCGACATTAGGTGGGAGATTCTAATTTTCCCGTCAATACCTTTATTCTCTCTCATCCCATTATCTTCCCATCACCGACTCTCCATATTCACCGCCTTACTCTTCAAACCAATCACCACCTTCATCCACCACCGCTTATGGTAGCAACAAGATGACAAGAGAAAAGGAAAACATGGAGGCCAAAACCTAAGGGAAAGCAAAGCACGACGACTGCTAATCCACATATCGTCAACGCTGAAGTTCCAACTATCGACTCGTCTGTTGTTGAACCTTCCACCACAAGAACCTACGCACCAGCACCGGTGTTAGCTGCACCGACACTGCATCTCATCCACGAGGCCCACAACATGCCATTCCTCCTCCTGCCTCTTCAGGTAAAATGACGAAAATGAAGGCCACTGCAAAGCCACAACCATCGGCACCTGCAACTTTCGACGCCCCAGTACCGACGCCCCAACCAACATCGATCGAATCATCTACATCACTGGAAAATCAAACGACGAGACGAAATCAGAAAGCAAAGAAGGCAATTGGAATCACTGCCAATCAACCTATTGAGGCCTCTACAACAACTCTAGCGGCAAAATATGCTACCAAGAAAGCACTGAAGCCAACCATTGTAGTTCCAGCAAAACCCAAAAAGAAAGCTGCACCAGAAAAATCAAAAGCAAAGAAGCGCATGCAACCTCCATCTTAAGACGAGGAGGAAGAAGACACTGATCTGCAGCCCTTGGTCATGAAGCCACACAAGCGAAGCAAGGCTGTGACACAAGAGGATGTGACTAAGGAAGAAGAACCCATTGCAGAGGAGACCCAACAACCAACAGCAGAACAAGTACAAGAGGAAGCACCCGAGTCAGAGGAACTAACACCATCACCACCCAGCACCACAGACGAAAGACCAGAGGATGCACCACCCCCGGAAGCTCCTATCGTCACATCTCCTTAATCGCAGGATATTCTAGTTGTCACACCCGAGCAGTCAATGGACGTAGAGGAGCAGACCGACAGGGAGGTCAAACCTGAGGTTCAACCACATCACCTTGCTAGCATCTTGGAGAAGAATAGCGAGTTGTAAAGTCTCTTGGAACCTCTAAAATTGATCTTTGAATTTGTTAGGTGCAAACTTTGTATGTCACATCTGAATAACATCCTTGAGAGAAATATTTAGGTGTGTGGTATGTGAGATTGGCATCCTTGTGAGGAATGATCCATAGCTTTGGAGATACAATTTAATGCGTCTTAGTTTCCAATGGATAATGTCTATCTAGAATTATGATAGTTGGTTCATCCTGGAGAGAAAATCATACTTTGAGTATATTCAATCCACTTGGAGTTTGGTTGGAACTAAACTTGATTATCTAGTGGAGAAACTGAATTTCTCTTGATTTTATCTTATCTCATCCTAACCTAGAGGTAGTTGTCATCAACTTTTCTTTTATTTTTTTCCTTTTTATTTTCTTTTCAAATCTTCTTTTTCCTAAAAACTCTTGTAATCTCCTATTAGTTGGTGGGATTAGATAGATTGAGTTAATATTAATCCTTGTGGGATCCATACCCAACTACCGTTGAACTATTACTTGATACGAATACTGCACTGTTGGTAATATTTTCTGCATAATTAGAAGATAATAAAGTGGATCGCAGCAAGCCCGTGTTCAAGGGACAACGATAGCAACAAAAAAATCAGAGCAGAATAGCTACGTACGCCAATCTAAGAGATAGTGGATTTGCAAGCGCGCTAGTACAACACTGACGAGATCAGTTGGTGCTTGCACGATTATCACACCTGTCAGGGCCATAATGGAGGATTCTTCGCCGCCAACACCTTTGGACTAGTCAGGTTATATTTTTCTTTGTTTTAGTATGCATATTTTTCTTGTTTATTCATTAGTGTATCATCTCCCTTGGTGAAGGCTTAAACACTAAGGACCATGTTCGGTCTAAGTTTCAGGCAGTTTGCATTTCATGCATTTCTTTTGTTTAGTACGTTGTTTATCTATATGTGTTTCATTGTGTCTCATTATATGCATCCATATGTCATGTTCATGTTTCATTATGTCACCATTGTATGCTTTCATGCTTAGTTCGACGATTTTTTTCTGTTTAAAAGTCCCAAAAATGCTATCTACTAACCCTTGTTTAACTTTTACTTTATTTAAATATATATTTTAGACCTGTCTTGAATAATCTATGAAATTCGAGTGCTTTTCTTTAAAATATAAAATGCAAGTATATGTATTGAATTCATGAATCTTGTGGAATAGGGCTACAATTACTTAAATTACAATTCTTTTTAGCGTTAATGTATTTGGCTAAGATTATTGTAGTTTTTTATTGAATGTTTATGTTTTGATCTTATCAAAAAATTTAAAAAAAGTGCAAAGTTGAAAAAAAAAGATATATGAAAAAGAAGTGCAAAAAATTTGAAAAAAATATTATGTTTAAAATAATTAAGGGGTTGAGTAATACTTATGTGTTATCTAGAACTTGGGTGAATCCGGGCAAGTAAACCCGTAGAGAAATTTTAAATCTTGATAGCCTAAGACCGCCGGGTCTAGGATCCATCGGCCGGAAGTCCGCTACGTGGACCACCTTGTGCATATTGGAGAAGCATCTAAGTGTTAACATAATTGCCTAGTTTGACCTTTCATTTAGAACCTGAGATGTTCGGGCAAGTAAACTCGTAGAGGACTCTTAAATCCTGGTGAACTAAGACCGTTTGGTTTGGGATTCATCGGCCAAAAGCCCGCAACATGGACTTCCTTATGCAATCTTGATTGAAAGTTAGAACTCATAAAAATTGCAAGTTGTGAGTAATCTTATTGTTTAAAAGTATAAACTTAAGAGATACTTTTGCCTTCAAACATTAATTTTGTAGTATGATAGACTCTGTTTGTAAGTTGTGATAAACATTGTTTAAATTGTTTATAGATCATAAACTCTATCAAGCATGAGGATGGATGAAGGTGCATTGCTAGTGAGAAGCAGGAGAGAGATGGTGCAAGAAAAGTATTTGTCTAGAGGACATATGTTATGATGGAATAGTCTTGAGCATTGTTCTAGAATTTATCTTCAGGACAAGCAAGACTTTAAGCTTGGGGGAGTTTGATGCATGCTAAATTAGTCATATTTTTCATAGCATATTTTGTCGAATTTTTGTTCAATTCTATATTGCATGCATCATTTTAGGTACTTATTTGCATTTATTTATTTTAAATTAGAGAGCTACCACTCTGTGGAATTTTATTGACTAAGACGCAAGAGGACAAATAGACGAAGATACTAAAAGAAGATGACACTCAATTAAGAATTTAATGAGCTCGGAATCGTGATTCCAATATGAGTGTAAGTTTCAAGATGGACTTTCACGTTCGTGACAAAAAGTCAATGACTATGACAAATAGAATTCATTTTCACTTCTCCAGATGTGTGTCATGGTACAAACCAAAAAATCGTGAATTCTGCCTGTTTCACGCCCATAAGACTACAGTAATGCCCCAAGTTGATTTTCATGACCGTGACACTAAATGTCATGGTCGTAACAACCCAAAAACTGTAGTTTTTTGCCCATTTCACGCCCATAACTCTGAGTTTACGGCGAGGGAGAGCCTCAACTTGATTTTCTCGGCTGGGGCATTGAAAGTCACGTCCTCTGAAAACTCCAAAAAGTCACTTTTTAGGCTTGATCATGGCCGTGACACCCATTTCATGGCCCGTGACAGCCCAGATCAAAGTTTTACCTTCACTCACGACCATGACATCCATTTAACGGGCAGTGACATCTATTTTCATGGGTCGTGACAAGCCCATTTACTTTCAGTCATTGTCGTGACACCCATGTCATGCCTCTAGATGCATTTTTCTTCATTTTCATTCAGTCACGACCATGACAATTCGCGGGATAATGAAAAAATAATGAAAGCATTATATCTACTAGAAACCGAAGTTTATCATGTAAAGACTCTTCCTATCTGTTGGGAACCTATAAATACACCAGCAAAGCATCATTTTGAGTGAGGATGCAACAAGTCTATGCTGATCTTGCTTTTGTACGCCTGTCAACAATTCCATGCAATGATCTTCATTTGTTGGCGCCACTGCCTTCTCCCGGAGAAGAGATCACATCTTGCACACCAGATGTAGACAATGAGACAATAGAAACATTAGTATTGCGGGCTTTACCTTTCTTAAGAGAGCTCTGAGATGGTTTTTTGGACTTAAAGATTGGAACCTGAGGGAATGATGATTAAGTCGCTTGTTCTTCTTCCTCTCGGTGCGGATAGGTGGCATCAAATCAGGATCCATTTGTTCCTCTTCTGATAGATCCGGCGACTGGGAGTCTCCCCGACTACTCGGTGCATAAGCATCTGTAAGTTTCTCCAGTGCATGGCTGGCCATCGTTTCATGGTCGACTTCCTCCATTTCTAGATTAGGTAACTCTGGCGCAGTTTTGGGTGACTTGTTTCCAAGTGACCCTGGTATATGAGAAGGGGAGTGCGTTAAGGAGGAACAAGGAGGCATTGACGCTGGCAAGGGTCTCCCTATTCTTTGATGGATATGTGGGTGAACTGGGAAGAGTGGCGGAAACTCCTCTAAGGGAAAGGGAAAAAGATTAGGGTTTATAGGGGTGTTTCATGTGGTGATGCCCGCGACTGGAAAATGGTGAGGGATCTGAATCATCTGATGTTGTCACGATCACGTGCTCCGGATAGGGCCTTGCTTCTTGGGTTGGGTGGAAGAGACACGTCGGGCTATGAGGGTGGATCTCAGTGTGATCATAATCATGTCTGTTGAATTTTTGGCTAGTGCTCTATGACGTTAGTTTCTGTTGCATCGTGTCTATGCTTCGAGAGAGCTCCAAAGATGACCGTTGTATTGGAGCTGTTGATGGGTGATCATGTTCGTCGATCGGACCCTCGACTCTTGGACGATTGAGATCTGGGATCTCCAGAGGAGCATAGCGGTTTGACCTCACTGCCGGTTCATGGTGTGAGCTCGACCGGTTACGCCTGATTTGGCGCCTCACTGCCCTAGTGGTCAGATCCAGTTCGGCCGTTCGGTCATCTTTGTGGAGAGACGCCTGTCTACGACGCAAGATGGCGAACGAGCCATGACCATACAAAAGCACCTTCCCAACTGAGTTGCTCGAGTCCTTTGGCCAGGATTCTTCATCGGGTCTTGTTGGACGTTTTGGACAGATTTCCAATCTATATCCTGGCAAGCCACACTGAAGCACAATGACGGCAGGTCTTCATAAACCACCCGATGGAAAAGTCTTCCGCCATCCGGTGTCTTGACCCAAATCCCCTGCTTCACCGGGTTATCGAGATCCACTTCAATACAGACCCGGTTGAGTCGGCAACTTGGAGACTCACCAATGCAAAGAGGAAGGCCAAAGTGTGCAGCAATTCTGAACAATGATTGTTGATTTGCGAGCTCAAAAGGCAGACTGGGCAATTGAATCCATAACCGAACTGTTGAAATTTGATCGTCGATAGTATTGAAAAAAGGCTTCACTTGTGAAACGTTGAGAAGATGACATCTGATATTCCATGGACTATGGGTGAGTACCTGCAAGCAATCAACCGCATTATCAAATGTGAACATAAGATAATCTGCATAGGTGCCGTGAGTTGCCAAAGGAGAGGAAGGTCTGCCCGCAGGACATCTAGCGAGACTGTGCCACTGATGAAACGCCCGACGATGCAACTTTTCAGATCCTCCAATCTTTGTGCGAATTCTTTAGCCGAGATACCGACTTCTTCAGTGATGGCGTCTGGTATGGCTCGAAGCTAACTTGGGGGGATCTACGGAGGAGAAGAGCCGCGACGGATAATGCCTGACCAAGATATATTTGTATTGTGATGTTCTTGGGGAAGAGGGAGAAGCGTCGGAACAGTTGAATAAGTGAGGGTAGGATTGCTTGCGTGTGTGGAGGGCAAGAAGCCGGAATGGAGCAAGGAGGAGGGTGAGGAGTGAGAGAGGAGGGCATAGCCAGTGGGAGGTCATGAGGAGGGCAAGGGGTTGATGATGAGCAAGGAGGAGGAGGGCAAGGAGGAAGGAAGGGCATGGCTGGCCGGTTGGCATCATATATGGAGTTGAAGACAGAAGGCCTTCATTGCCGGCGTTCTCTCTCGTGTAGCAATGTTGGACTCAGAATATTATAACAACTAGGATGTTAGACATCATTCTAACCATGCAGCAAAGAGACATGTGACTATTAGTTGACTACCCTACTACCTCCTGGTAGTTCCCAGTACGTCCATTTCCAACCATGCCTACAATATATACACTTATATAGCATGGTTAATATATATATATATATATATATATATATATATATATAAGT
>LTAE01003389.1:8958-30921 GCA_001647135.1 Pontederia paniculata
TAATAATAATAATAATAATAATAATAATAATAATAATAATAATAATAATAATAATAATAATAATAATAATAATAATAATAATAATATTATTATTATTATTATTATTATTATTATTATTATTATATGTGTTGTTGTTATTATTATATGATGATTTATTATTGTGTTATGTTTTATTTATGGAAGATTTAAAAGAGCGAATAGGGAAACTAATATAAATAAGATTACCACTTGGGTGGTAATCTGGATAGACACCCCCCTCATAGGTAATGTGGATTACCACTTCATAGGTAATCTGCATTGATAGGCAATCCATATTGCCTACGAATTAAAATAAGTAAATAGGGTAATCTAGTGGACCCAGGTAATTTTAAGTTCAGATTACTAGTAATCTACAAAGATTACCGGGAGGAAAACACCCCCTAAGATTTTACGAATAAAAAACTTAAAATACAAAAAATATTGAATGTTAGTAAAAGTTTTACCTTAGAACAATATAGAGACGACATGCATCTTTTATTCATGTTTAGAATTGAACAAACAAATACCGTTTAGTGGATAACAACTTCTAACTAGCGAAAGGATGATGAAAAAAGACGAAGGTTAGCAGGAGCTACGAAATAAAACCTAGGTTGAGTGCAGAAAGTAACAAGCGAGAAGCTTGAATATGAAGATTGTGCACGCATGTTTTATAGAATCTGATTTCTAATTTAGAGAGAAGTATATAAGATTATATTTGGAGAATAAAAATGGAAACGTTGCAGAGAAAGAAAGAAATATGAGTTGAAAAACTATTAAGAGGGAAAAAGTTGATGTAATACAAGATTTTGTGTTGTAGACATTTCCGACGATGTTTCTTCATAGGTTTTTGCCGGAGTTGAAGAATTAACAAGAGGGGAAAAGTAAAAGATATACTGGATTTTGTGTTGTAGACAAAGATAGAAAGTTTGGAAGTTTGGAGCAAAAAATTGTCAGAAATTTCGAGCTATGCCTCTTCATTCGTTTACAGAATTGGAGCATGATTTGAACTTGAACAAATTGCAGCTCACGAAGTTTTGATGCACCAAGAAAATGCACCAAAGTGGAGAGATGAAGGTGAGCGAATAGAGAAATATTTTGTTCTTTAAACTAACGCAAATAAAAGATCACGTCATTTGTGGATTTCCAATGTCTATTTGCAACTTCTATTTTCTATTTTTTCTTTCCCTGGCGGATGGTTTCCCAGTAGCTTGTTTGGCAGGCTAATATCGTGGTCCAATGAAATTTTCAAAACTAATCTTGTAAAAGTGGTTTTCTTATCGAGAGAACAAAAAGTTGGAGACATGTTGGCGGCTCTTGTTTGTCACATGGTGCATCGGGAGTTGGAAAAAAAACTCTTGTTGCTTGCTGCTACGAGAATCTTCTCAGGCACAACATGTCATGCCCCGAACCCATCGTCCATGATGCGACAAGGGTGTTGCGACCTTTCATATTATTCAAATTCAAACTATAAAGACAACAGTTATAAATCATTCTAATAGCTCCAACATAAAACTAACTCTAGGATTTTCAAAAATTTCGGCATATGACTATTGCTAAAAATGGGTCAATGCGACATATACAACATATATTTTTGGGCCAAACCTGAATCATATAAATTCAATGATATATAAAAGGTAAAGATAAGAGGCCAAATGCCCCAACACAAAGTTCATGACTCTCGAACATATAACAACAAATAGACGGGCACAAGTGTCCGTGAAATAGGTACAAACTATAAACATGACAAGAATGGATAAGAATATAAGATCAAAACATCTCCAAACTCTCATATACATATATAACCTAATTTTTTTCCTTTTTAGCCCAATGAGCATGCATAAAAGCTATAACATCAATCCTCGAGGACTAATTCCTCCTTCACACCTATAAAACAACAACAATAAGAGGGGTGAGCATAAATGACTCAGTGAGTGAAAGAAATGGATCCATAAAATATTTAAACCATCCAGAAAATAAATTCATCGGAAGAACACAATCAAAATATATATCATACATAACTTCATATAATGAAAATGCTTGCAATCAAATGCAAGAGTTAAAGCATGCTACGTATGAACCGAACTACATGTTATGACATCTCGCCATCTGTGATCACATTTCCAACCTGCCACAACAGATGACCACCTCGATCACGCGAGTCGTCACTCGCCCACACGAGGGCATCACACCATCACCATGAATAGTTCTCTCGATCACGCGAGCCGTCACTCGCCACACGGGTATGAACTATCGTCATCATCACACAAGTAAATTACCTCGATCACGCAAGTCATCGCTCGCCCACATGAGGGAGAGCTACCATCATCATCAACACCTCTCTCCAAGTGAGATACCATCATGTCTAATGCACATGCACTAGATATACATATATCATGAAAGTATTTCAAAATAGTACTTGAGATTAGCACTTACAACTACATTTCAGGATTTATGACACACAAGCATAGAAACTTTCAAGAATCTTAACATTCAAGTAAACATCATACATAAATCTTGAAAATGCCAAATACATGAAATCTGCGCGAAATTCAATCGGAAAATCGAAGCCCCCATATTATGATAATAGCTCAAAAGATCATCACATCATCAACGCAATCAATCAGGTGAGTTAAAGAAATGAATTTACTGAACCACGACAATATGTGCTCTAGGTTTATCGAAAGTCTCACTCACCTCGGCTACGCCTGCGTCCGAGCACATATAAGATCCGAGAACCTAATCGAAACAATAGTAATTTCTCTTAGAATCCCTTTCATGTGATCATGTAATTAATCTAACTCTTTTCGAGTTAGTCTGTGATATGATGTTATTTCTATTATTTCTTAATTTTCAGATTCATTACATTAGATAAATTTGACAACCCGAGTTCAATCTTTTATTCAATCATTTGAACTTACATGATTAGAACTTATAGTTGGCCATATTAAGACGATCCACTTCTAATGTCATTATTTATCATATCATTGTAATTTTCTTTACTCTATCCTTCGTATCATAGTGATAATCATTATATGAGTTATATTACTAATGATTTATATGAATATTTGTGTATGTCATTCTCAAATACATTGATGTTACTAGTCACAAGGAATCTATACATATTACAAGTAAGTATTTATCATCTAGCACTCCACGAAATGGCCATACTTAGGAGTTTACATTCATATAAACATAAGTATCATTACTAATTCATTTCACTTAGGTTTAAACATGATTATACATAAACATATTCATCAATCCTTATATACATACTAATCAGCATTGCTGCCCTATAATCTTTAAATCCAAATAAATTAACCAGCCATCTAATTGTTTAATTAACATCAATAAACCATACTAATCCATTTTAAACATTCCGAATCAGATTCTTATCTACTTAATTAACTAGAATTATCCCTAATTATACAAACATGGCAGCATACTCATTTCATATTTTTTCTGCACTACAAGTATTTGATTGTATGTTTCTCACTAATGCACAAGTATTCCCACAATGGTCATCTTCTCCGATGGCGTTGAATAGGTCCAGCGATGTCGCATTTGCAGGAAAATTGACGACTAAATGGGCTAAGTATCGAGAGAAGATCACAATGATGGAGTGACAAATCGAACAACCGAACGCTCACCGAGAGACACAGAAGGTGTCACACGTCCGTCGTCTCCATCGGTCCGATGGCATACACGTGTGGTGCAGAATCGTGGCTACATCAGATGTGAAATGCAATTCAGATCTCGAGCAAATCAGACTATAGGTTAATACCTCCGAAGACTCTCTATCGCTCAATCGAATGCACGCAGCCACTGGCAGCGATGTCCGGCAAATCAAGGAGATAAAATACAATGAAAATCAACAAAGTTAAAAACCAAATCAAACCTCAGAAACTCATCCATTGAATCAATCAAGAATCTAATTAACTTACTTGCGTTGGCGATTGAAGACTCCGGTGCGAGATGGCCGGAATCCATATGTTCATCCGCGATGGTGACTTGACCTCCAACTACGATTGATCCGTGAATGCCTCCAAATCTCGCTCCTTCGTGTACGTGTCGTTGAGATCATCACACTCTCATACCGCTCGATGATCGAATCGGTGTTGGAGCGTGGTCGGATGGAGCTCCCTGGCATCGTGCACGGAGGAGGAGGAGGCTGCGACGGATATGAAGGAGAAGGGAAAAAGAAATGTTCCCTTTTTTCCCTATCAATCGGACGCGTGTCGCAAATTCGGCGGCCGATGAAGATATTAATTTTTTTATTAATTATTATTTCTGCCGTGTAGATTGATGCAAATTCCCTCGAAGTTCGAAGAAATTGCAAGTTCGTCACTAGGCTTTTGGGCCTGGGCTTACAATTACTACACCCATAAAAAAAATTTCGTCCTCGAAATTTGTACACTGTAATTTTAAAAGACGAGAATAGCTTTTCTACATATCCTCCTCCAGCTTTCATATAACTTCTCCGCAGATTATTGACCCACCTTACCTAGCAATCATGTTAAGTCAAATCTTTGTGCACTTCTATAATTGTCATCGTATTGATCCTCTCATAAACTTTCTGAAATATAAAATCAATGAATATATTTATATAATTTTGCCAACTGTGGCAAATATAATTTGACAATCGCAAGTTTCACACTCTTAGAGATCACATAGATTCAATATATTTAAGTCTATATTTTAATATAGTTCCAAATCTAAAACCCTTTTTTTAAGAAAAATTAGAACTCAAAATTCAACTTGAAGATAGAATTTGATCACCATGACCACTTTACACAATCTATTAATTTGAGACAAAAATTTTCTCCCATCTAATCTCCACATAAAATATCAACTTCAACTGACCTGAGATTCCCCTCGTAAAAAATAACTTAAAATTTGACACTCACTTCAAAATTAGGATAAGATAAGTCCACGACTTTTTTTTTAATGCATTTATATATCATCTTCCCTCTTATTGGTATCAGCAACAATAAAAATGTCTCCCACTAGATCAAAGTTCGTTTCCATTAAAATTTATCTGATGAAATGATTCCAACCTAGCCTTGTCTCACTTTCTTTTTGCTCTTTTTTTGTTGTAGATGGCTAACATTAGTTCGAGCTCTTGATCGAGGATCGGAAGGCGTCCCATTCCAGACGCTCTTTCAACAAACTTTTCACCAACACACCATAGATGACGGAGTCAATGGCTTGGTCTGAGCTCTCGATCGATTATCAGAGGCGCACAACTCTAATAAATCTCTTGATGAGCTTTCAACTAGACGATGAATAGTTATCTAGTCATAGTAGATCGAGAGGTGACAATTGTGATTTAATCAACTATACTGCATGAGATATGATGAACATATGTGAATAATAAGTCAACTGCAAGTCTCTACTCAAGACTGACGAGTCACATTCTATGGCAACAAAGTAATAATCAATAGTGATTGTAATTGATATGATGTACCTTGATCAATAGACGTACCAAAAATTGACAACCATGATTTAATAATCACCAATGGTCTCGAAATCAATAATGACGAGCAAGGAATCAATATTGATTTCATAATCAACAATGACATGCCATGTTCGACAATGACGAACTGTAAATCGATATTACCAAAAATCATAATGTTAAATAATTATTAATTTTTTTAAGAATCATGATATATAATGATGAAATAAGAATTGACAATTAACCCCATTTTCAATATTTGATAAGTCGTGTCTATGAGTCAACACTATGTGACTAAGAGTCATGATTTATGTCAATGAATAAGAATCAATAATTAGTCATAAACCATAAAGTGATGGCAGATTAATAACCAGTTGCAATAATTGAATGATTGAAAATTGATGATGAAAATTAATGACCAGTTGTGATCAATATGAGGTGGCGACGAATCGCGAATTGATAATGATACTGTATTGACAATGAATCAAGATTTCATGAGTAATTCATAATTGACAATGATGAATGAATCACAAAAATCATGTGACAAATCAAGAATATTCAATGAAATATATTTGCCATAATAAACATGAAATCCACGAGATTGGTCTTATCGTGATAAATAAATGTCGCGGTAATAATGATTGCTCCAAATTAATAATGTTACTTCGAACATCCTTAATAACAATTAACAAATCATGACGATAGGTCAAGAGTTCATAAAATCTAACAACAATCTCGTCTCGATCCGAATATCCTACATTATTATATATGTTTATCCATAAAGAATCAACTCGAAGTATATTAAATGATTCATCTTATTACCCGAGATACTTTTCTTCATCATGGTTAGGACAATATCCTCTTGTCGTCTTTGAAACATAATCTTCCCCATATAAAGAATTTGTTAAATTAATAACTAATGAATAGAACTTTGTGCTTAATGAAAATCAACAAATATACAAGGTCTACGAGTACGAAATCATAGTACTGAGTCAAGAGTTATGCATCTCTTATTAATAAAAGTCAACCCTTTAACTATCTCATAGTTAATGTCAATCAACAAAGTTATCTTATTGTCCATCTTGTGTACCCTCAGTCCGAATAAAGATAGGGCCCTCAAGTCTCTTTCTTTTTCTTTTGCATTTAGGTTATCACTTTTGTTCTATAATTGAACTCTCAGCCTTAAAGGTTGTTTATTTGCCTAATATATGTGACATAGTCCACTACACCCATTTGCTCATGGATATGAAAATTAACTTATCGATATAGATAATATTCTTGTCTTGTTCAACGAGTATTAACAAGGATTTGTTTCAACTAGAACATGAAATTAACACAATTTAAGTGATTAGCTCTCTCTTTATGTCACATTATGAGAAACATAATTGTAACAATTATGAAAGTCATTATTATATTCTAATTGAGATCATATCATGCATTTTATTCATGTCCTTCCACTAGGCCAAAGCAATCTTGTCTAAAGACACCTAAGTCATTTTTTTTATTTTATTTTTGTCTATCAATTCATCATTTTGAATACTCACTTGAGCTTTATCCTTAAAATTTCAACTTTCTCGAGTTTTGTTCACTATCAAATTCACCAATGTTATTATTCTTGATTTCACATCACTCAACAAATCAAGTCACCATTACAATTATATATACTCTAATCCATCACTGAAGATTGAGTGATATTAGCTCAAGAGGAACTATAGCTTTAGCTCTACTCATATATTGTGAGTCTACACTCATACTCATACTAGACCCATGTGGTTAATCAGGCACAACTGTGATCTCTCTATCGCATAGTTAAATTTTTTTTTACTTGCAAATCTTGTATAACATTATCAATCATATCATAGATCACATGTCTCTTTGTGCAACTAAATATTTCATGTATGCTATCAACATATGTTATCATATCAACCATATCTTTTTTCTTTCCAAAAAGCTTCGAGAATAATTTAAAAGACATATAATACACTCTTTATTTGTCTGATGCGACCAAATTCTGCCATGTATAATAAACCTCGATATCAACCAAGAGCTAGCACTCCTATCAGGTCCTGATATCGACCAAGAGATATCACTTATAATAGATCTCAATATTGACCAAGAGATACTACTCCATACAGGTTCTGATATTGATCAAGAGTTGTTATCATAATAATATTTTTCACTAGATTAGTATCAACTTAGCATTTGCCATCAATAATATAGACCTGCAAGTAAAAGGTTTCCATGTTTTGCATATCTAAACAACATCAATGCTATATTATAACTAAGCATAGTCACATGCTAACATAATATTATAATGAGTTAAAATCAATATGAACATCATGTAACAAACACAAACATATATATACACATAAACATAAATCAAAGAGCACATGTAGTTTCTTTCACATTTTACCCCGACTCTACCCATGTCCTTGCATTGGACCTACAACATGGGCTTTGATACCATAACCTGTCACACCTCGAACCCACCGTCTGGGACGCGGCAAGGGGTTTTGCAATCTTTTACATTATTCAAATTTAAAGTATAAAGACAATGGTTAGAAATAATTTCTAACGGCTCTAAAATAAAACTAACTCTAGGATTTTTCAAAAATTTTGACATGACCTTTACTAAAAATAGGTTCATGCGACATACACAACATATATTTTTGGGCCAAGCCCGAATCATGTAAACTCAGTTATATATAAAAGGTAAAGATAAGAGGCCAGATGCCATAACACAGAGTTCATGGCTTTCCGACACATAACAACTAATAAACGGACACAAAGGTTCATGAAATAGTTACAATCTATGAACATGACCAGAATGGATAAGAATATAAGATCAGAATCTCCAAACTCTCATATACACATATAACATAATTATTTTCCTTTTTTTCTTGATGAGCATGCATAAAAACTATACCATTAATCCTCGAGGACTAACTCCTCCTCCTCACCTACAAAATAACAACAATAAGAGTGGCGAGCATAAATGGCTTAGTGAGTGAAAGAAATTGATCCATAAAGTATTTAAACCATCTGAAAAATAAATTCATCGGAAGAACGCAATCAAAATGTATATCATACATAGCTTCATATAATGAAAATACTTGCAATCAAATACATGAGTTAAAGCATGCTATGTATGAACTGAACTACGTGTCGTGACACCTCGACATCCACGATCATATCTCCAACCAGCCACGACTGATGACCACCTCGACCATGCGAGGGCATCACATCGTCACCATGAATAGTTCTCTCGATCACGCGAGCCATTACTCACCACGAGTATGAACTGTCGTCATCATCGCATAGGTAGATCACCTCGACCACGCGAGTCATTGCTCGCCTACACGAGGGAGAGCTACCATCATCATCAACACCTCTCTCCAAGTGAGCTACCATGCATGTCTAATGCACAAACATGAGATATACATAGATCATGAAAGTATTTCAAAATACTTGAGATTAGCACTTATAGCTACATTTCAGGATTTATGTTACACAAACATAGAAGCTTTTCAAAATCTCAACATTCGAATAAACATCATACATAAATGCCGAAAATGCCAAATACATGAAATCCATGTGAAATCCAATCGAAAAACCGAAGCCCACATATCATGACAATAGCTCAAAAGATCATCACATCATCAACATAATCAATCAGGTGAGCTAAAGAAATAAATATACTGAACCACAACAATGTGGCATTGCTCTCAGTTTATGAAAAGTCTCATTCACCTTGACTACACCTATGTCCGAGCACATCTAGGATCTGAGAACCTAATCAGGCTCAAGCAACAATGTGGCTACATCGAATATGAACTGCAATTCAGATCTCGAGCAAATTAGGCTATAGGTTGGTACCTTTGAAGACTCACTATCGCTCAATTGAATGCACGCGGCCACTTAGCAGCAATGTCCGGCAAATCAAGGAGGTGAGATACAATGAAAATTAACGAAGTAAAAGCGCAAATCGAACCTAAAAACTCATCCATTGAACCATTCACGAGTAGAATTAACTTACCTACGTTGACAGTTGAAGACTCCAACGCGAGGTGGCCGGAATCCATATGTTCATCCGCGATGGCGACTTGACCTCTAGCTACGATTGATCCACAAATGCCTCCAAATCCCACTCCCTCGTGTCTCTGTCGTCGAGCTCATCTCTCTCATATCGCTCGGTGGTCGAAACAATGCTGGAGCGCGACCGGACGGAGCTCCTTGGCCATCATGGAGGTGGAGGAGGACGAGGCTCCGATGGAGATGAATGAGAAGAGAAAAAGAAATGTTCCCTTTTTTATTCTATCACCCAAACACATGTCACAAATTTGGCGTCCGATGAAGATATTTAATTTTATTTATTAATTATTATTTATGTCGTATAGATTGACCCAAATGCCTTCGAAGTTCAAAGAAATTGCAAGTTCGCCACTGGGCTTTTGGGCTGGGCTTACACAGCAACACTCATAAGTGACAAGTCACCAGAGCTTTTCGAACTGCCGACTCTATGGTGCTTACGGGAGGACCGTGGATAGTAAATGGAAATATTCTGAATGTCACACAACCAAAGCCCTTCTTCCGGCCTTGTGATGATCAAATCTCTTCAGCTCCGGTATGGATCCATATTCCCAACCTGTCTTATGAGTTGAGTAACCTAGATTCTATACTGCGGATAGCTTCATGTTTCGGTACTCCAATCCGAGTGGATGATCACACAACCAAAGGGGAAAAATGTTGTTTTGCGAGAGTATGCATCGAACTAGATCTTACATTGCCCATTAAGGCCGGAATATGGGTCAGAACTCCAGATAACACACGATATTTCCAGAGGATAACATATGACAATCTGCCGACATTCTGCTTCTCATGTGGAAAGGTAGGCCATCAAATCCCCCAATGTCCATCCTCTAAATCATCGTCCTTGAATGTTAGTATGCATAACTCTGATCAAGAGACGGAAGACAAGCCTCTGTTTGGCATATGGATGAGATCCTATCTTCCGCGGCGGAAAGAATCGAGCTCCGGTAATGACAGACAGTACCAGGGGCGCACAGTAGGAAAGCGGTATGAACCGGAACATCATGCCGGGCTGGTTCGCCGACAACAAACAAAACAAGTCTACAAACCGATCCACAGAAGCGAACCAGTGACCACCGCAAACACGTTCCATGCCCTAGCGTTGGACGACGATCAACCATCTAATCTAAATCAGACGGCAGTTGGATCTCTTAATGCAGCCATTGGTCATATAGACACCTCCCTCACATGTGATGCCACACGAATCTCTAGACAGGATAGCACGCCACGTACACAAGCTCCTGTATCAAATGACGTCCAGCTAATACAAACACCACTCACTTATTCACGTGTTAGGGATACTACTCATCCCACTAGACCAAATCCCATCCAGACGAAAGACTCCATTCTCACACCTAAAGAACAAAATCCTTCGGCTCCAGTGGTGTCTTCCAGGGTCTCCTCAGAGGTAAAGGTATGTAGGGATTCACATGAAGATTTAGTTGCTCATATCTCCAACTGTTTCAGATCACCGCCAAGAAAGGAACTTTGCTCAGAAGATGAGTCCGAAGAAGAGGAGATGGACCCTGATCTACTACCTCAAACTTGCAAGGAGCCTAAACGCAATCGTAAAGCATCAAAGCGCTTCTCACCACCACCACCTATATTCAAGTCAAAAAAGAAAGCTGGGAAAAATCGTAAGGCAGGTAAGCCTCTTCAAAATACATATGATAATAACCCTTGTCTTGATGTGCAGGGAACGACTGATGACTCTGATTCATTAGCTAGGATGGATCACCGCCCCATACCCAAAGCTTATTGATGAAAGTTATCATGTGGAATTGTCGAGGGGCTTTTCGAAGTAAGGCAAGAAATCGCTTCTCAGATTTAATCAACTTACATCAACCGAGCATCCTAGTCATCGTTGAATCACACACGGACCAGAGGAAATCTCAAATCGTACTAAACAAGTTAGGTAAGGACTGGACTGGAACTTTCCAAGGGGGTTCTGGTTCAGCGAATGGTATAATTTTAGCTTGGCAAAGTTCAAAAACCAAGGTAACTCCGATCGCACAATCCTCTCAATTTCTGCATGCAGTTGTTACATGTGATAACTTTTCCTTCTTAATATCTTGTATATATGCTAGTACTTCCCCTATGGAAAGAAACCAATTGTGGCATGAGCTAAAAATTCTTAATCTTTCAGACATTCCATGGGTCATTTTAGGAGATCTTAATTCCATTATGCAACCTGAGGACAAAAAAGGAGGAGCCCAATTCAAACTCACAAAATCAATCAGAGGCCTTAGGGACCTGATTCTCTACCAGGGACTAATTGATCTAGACCCAGTGGGTACACCATACACTTGGTGTAACAACCGTAAGGGCCTTGCTAGAATTTTGTGCAGACTAGATAGAATACTTGTAAGTCAGCACTGGATAACTAAGTATCCAAACCTAATCCTTAGAACACTAGAGAGGTGCGCTTCTGATCATGCTCCCCTTCTATTGGATACTAATCAAATTAAAAGAAAGCCTAGACCTTTCAAATATGAGCACTCCTGGTTTGAGTACGAGGAAGCTCGTGATATTGTGCGTAAGGAGTGGAATGTGGAAAATTGTCTGAATCAACATGATGCCATAAATAAGGCACTTGAGAATATAAAAAAGAAAACACTTAAGTGGAATCGTGAGGACCTAGGAAGATTAGAAAATAGGGTTAAAATTTTGAAACAAGACATCCAAATGCTTGAACTTAAAGATGCAAACTCTTGTCTCACAGATCTTGAATTAGGAAAATTAAGAGCATTTTACAGCTTGCATGCTGCCTTGTTAAGACAGATAAGTCTTAAATGGTGGAGTAAATCAAGAGTTAATTGGTTAAAAAATGGAGACAAAAATACTAAATTTTTCCACATGAGCACTATGATGAGACAAAGGAGAAACCATATATCTTTTATAAATGACACTAACGGAAATACTATCAAGGAGGAAGCACAAATCAGAGATCTTTTTGCATCACATTATGAGACCCTCTGGGCACCTGATAACTCTCCACCAATTGACACTGCTGCCTGGCCAAATCTCCCTACTTTATCCCACTCATGGCACCCTACCCTGACTGCCCCTGTCACTGCACTTGAAGTAAAAGAATGCCTATGGAACATGCCCCCAGGAAAGGCCCCTGGTCCAGATGGCTACACCACTGAATTCTATAAACAATACTGTGATATCATAGGAATGGATATTACAAAGGCTGTCCAATCTTTTTTTGAGACCAGCAAATTACCTGTTGGGTGGTCAAATACCTCTCTTATATTCATACCTAAGAAGAAAAACCCTAAATTCATTACTGATTTTAGACCCATTGCTTTGTGCAATGTTCTTTACAGATTAGTGGCAAAAATCACTGCCAACAGACTAAAGGGAACCCTTCCCAACTTAATTGACCCTGCACAAGCTGCATATGTAGCTGGAAGATCTATACAGGACAACATTATGACTGCCCAGGAACTTGCCCACTCATTAAAGAAAGGTAGAGTTAAACATATGCTCCTCAAAATTGACATGGCCAAAGCTTTTGACAAAGTCTCATGGCAAGCCATCCTCTTAGTGTTGCAACTGATGAATTTTCCACACAAATTCATATCTTGGATTAGAACTTGCATCTCCTCTCCTATCTTCACATGTTGTATAAATGGTATCCCCTCTCACCCTTTTCAAAGCCACAGGGGTATTAGACAAGGTGACCCAATTTCACCTTACTTGTTCATCCTGACATCTCAAGTGTTTTCTTCACTTATGAATGAAGTTGTTGCTGCCAAAACTATTAAACCTTTTACTCTCAACAACTTTTCATTGAGCCACCTTCTATTTGCTGATGACATCCTTATATGTCTAGCTGCTACAGTCCCTAATTGCAAAAAATTAAATTCAATTCTCAATATCTATGGCACCCTCACAAATCAGCACATAAATAATGACAAATCAGAAATTTACTTCCCACATAATTTCAATGGACAGAGAAAAGCTAAAATTAAACAGCTCCTACACATAAAGTCTGGAAAATTTCCATTCATCTATCTTGGTATTCCCATCTCATATAAATTCTTGACATCCAAAGATCAATCATATATCCTAGAAAAGCAAACATCTAAGCTCTCAGGTTGGAAAGGTAAGATTCTTAATCAGGCAGGTAAATCCACTCTAATCAAATCAGTGTTGAACACTATCCCTAATTACTCATTAAGCTCCTGTTATATCTCAAATGGTGTGATAGAGACACTAGAGAAGCATGCCAGATCTTACCTATGGTCCTCTGAAACTGGTAAACAGAAAGCACATCTCATAAATTGGCCTACAATCCAAATGCACAAGAATGAGGGAGGGTTGGGTATTAGGAACCTGTTCTATGTTAGAACATCTCTCCTAGGAAAAAGAATTATGGAAGTTCTAAATGGACATAATGACATTTGGACGAATATTGTGATAAATAAATATGGCTGCCCTCACCCTTGGACTCCCACTATTTTATCAAAGGAGGTTGCATGGAGCTGGAAATTAATTTTGAACTCATTAAAACAAATCAGACAGGGACTCATTAAACACATTGGTAATGGTAGAAGTACAAATGTCTGGTATGATCCATGGATTTTTAGCATTCCTTTGTCACTGAAGCCAACTTATATTAATGTTGAGGTTCCTTGTATACCTCTTATGGTCTCTGATTTCATATCTAACGGCAACTGGAACTTGCAAATGCTACATCATTGCTTTCATGAATCTATTGTATGCTCTATTACTGCTATACATTTATCCCTTAGTCCCTGTGATGACCAATGGGTGTGGGCGCCAGACACTTATGGTATTGCCCATGCCAAATCTGTTTATCATCTGATTAAAGAGCCGACTTTTTCCCATAATGCTGATTGTTGGTCTGGATGGAAAAAACTTTGGAACATACCAGTGCCTCCTAAAATTCATATCTTTCTTTGGAAACTAGCCCACAAGAGGCTGCCTACAAAAGATAATATTTGGAAGTTTGATCAAACCATAAACCCTTCTTGTGTCTTTTGTGGGTCTGATATTGAGAACAATGACCATTTATTCCTCCAATGTTCTTTTAGCATGCAGTTTTGGACCACCTTGCAAATTAAACTGAACATGAACTTTGAGTACTTGAATACCTGGCATCAAGGAAACTGGTTATTAGAGGGGCAAAGTCTTACGTCTTGCTCTCAAATAAAACTTCAAACTTTACTAGGCCTGTGCCTATGGGAACTCTGGAAGTTGCGAAATGATATCTTTTTCAGGTCCAAAAGAACCTCAATCCTGGTGATATGGGAAAAAGTCTTGGCAAGCTTTAACGAGTGTGGAAACAACTCTGGTTCTGAGGGAACAACCAATGCTGATTCACAACGAATCACATGGCAACCCCCTCCACTTGACTGGTTCAAGCTGAACTCTGATGGTTCACTTGGCAGGTCAGGCGAGAGGGGAGGAGCAACTTTCATTATTAGAGATTCTAATAGTGTTTTTGTTGCTGCAGGCACTCAATCTAGACTTTTCTCATCTGTGTTGGAATCAGAAGCATGGGCTCTTCGTTACGGCATCATCCATTGTAGATCACTGGGACTGCATAAATTATGGATTGAGAGTGACTCTTCTACCTTGGTTGACATCCTCACTAAACGAAAACAATGCCCTTGGAGATTGAAGAACATAATGCTAGACATTTGATTATCTCTGGAAGCTTTTGATCAATTCGTTGTAAAGTACTCTTGTAGGCAAACTAATGTTGCAGCCGATCACTTAGCAAATCTGGGGCGACACTCAGAAAATGCTCTTTTGTGAGAGAGGGAGCCACCTCATACCCTTCTCCAGTTTTTGTACTCGGATATTGTTGAACTTCCTACTTAATATACCTTAAGATTTCCTTTAAAAAAAAAGTCACCAGAGCAAACGAGTGACATCTTTATTTCTCATCAAATCAGCTAATTAATTTAATTTTGTTTACAATATAAAACTATTTTGCGTGGCAAATCTAACTAAACTGCGTTTAGACTCCCTTTATTTTGATAAAATAAATATATAGAATTTTTTTAAAAATCCAATTCCTAAAAGAATAATTTAATTTCATATATAGCTTTCAAACATAAAAAAATGGTCTTGGAAATGAATAAACCCTCCAAGCGAACAGAGATTTTTTCTAATTATCTTTTTCTTTCTTTGTTTTCTGTAAGAGAAATAATTTGTGATATACATAAGTTAATAATATATATTTTTTAAAACTAATGACACGTTTTGCCTCGGAAGAGTTCCCATCGTTTTGTCTCCTCCACTAGGTGATCACTTCTGTTTTGCATTTTTTTTTTCACTTGTTCAATACAAATGAAAGATTCAAGGAAATGATAAATATATATGATTAAGTGAAAAGTGAGGTAAAAGATTATATATATATATATATATATATATATATATATATCAACGGAAATTTTAAATGTATAGTAAAATTTTTTTGTAAAGTCAATTCCTAAAAAATAATTTAATTTCATATATAGCTTTCAAACATAAAAAAATGGTCTAGGAAATGAACAACATGAGATTATGCGAGAGAAAAATAATTTCTTATTTATAAAAGTTTAATTTATTTTTTCTCAAATTTAACTTATCTTTTTTTAATCAAAACAAAAAAAAATCACCATTAATTTAGTATATGTTAGCAAACATTAAAAAGTCAAAAGATTCTTTTTTATAAAAAAAATTGTTAAAATAAATGGAGCCATAGAATAATAGTTATTGAACTTTGACAAAAAAAAAGCATCTGCAATGTACATTAATCGTTTGCCCTTAGCACGAAGAGAAAACCAAAGAAAAGACAAAATAAGGGAAAAATGAAAAAAAAACATACATACACACCCCAAAATCTAATTTATATCTAAAATATGTAAAACTAATAATTCAGAATATTATTTAATTGTGAAATAATTTGTGCCAAGTTTAAACGACATATTTTTCCATGCGTACGTTGGTGCACCTTTTACTAGACTATAGACAACAAAATTGAATACTCAATATTATGTGTGAGAAGGATGGTGAGAATTTGGTAGGTGATAATTATTTACTCTAACCACTATTTTCTTTTGACTTTGCCGTCAACTTCATTTGACATTTTTTTATAGTTTTTTTTCATTAAAGTGAAATAATAATTCCCAAAGTGAAAATTATTGAATCTATCAAACCGAACAGAGATTTTCTAATTATCTTTTTCTTCCTTTAAAATAATAATTTCCAAAGTGAAAATTATTGAATCTATCAAACTGAACAGAGATTTTTTAAGAGTTCAACGTAGGTGCTCCCTAGTTAAGTAGGGAGCACCATATTACCTACATCATCAACCGTAAGATGTTAAATCTACGGTGGATATTAAATTTTTTTTCTCCTACTTTTTTTTTCTCTCCTAAATCAAGTCACTATAAATTAAAAATCCTAGAGAGCACCTTTATTTTTTTCATTTTTTAATTATCTTTTTCTTCCTTTGTTTTCTGTAAGAGAAATAACTTGTGATATACATAAGTTAATAATATATATTTTTAAAACTAATGACACGTTTTGCGAGAGGTTGTCGATTTTTAACTATCTCTGGGAATAAAAAAACTAGGAGATTTTTTCATATAGACTAATCAAAGTCCAAACTATTAATATTTAATTTTTTAAATATTTGTACGAAAAAAATAAAACCCTATTTTATTTGTCGATAACATAAACCCTATAAATTATCTGTTAGATCTTATTAATTTGCGATACAAGTTCATTAATTAAGAGAATTTTTAACTTTTTGTAAACTAACTTATTAATGTATACAAGTATCATGAAATTAAAAAAAATATTTTTGAATGTGTTTAATAACTAAATTTCATCTATGTTAAACTAAAATTCTCGGTTGTATTAATCTCTTTTACTTTTTTTTTCTTCTCCTTGTCTACGCACACAAAAAATGTAACATATAAACTTAAAAAAAAATTAATGTGTGATGTCTAGTAGTGCTTGCATGTGAAAGTCCAAACTTCTTTTATCCACCAAATCCAAACCCCGATGTTTCTGGTCCGTGCAAACAAATCCCTCTTGTTCTTTCTTTCCCAGCCATTTTATCTATTAATTCAGTTTTGTATACCCGTCAGAGAGACGAAGGCATATGTAAGGAAACCACTAATTCGAAACATATGTGACCAAACCGTTTTTTATCTATTCTCACCAACATAGCCATTCTTAAAACATATGTATCAGTCATTTCATGTTATTTATATATTCGAATATTATTATATGAATTTATAGCACTCATTATATCTATTAATCTAAATTTTTGATATATATATATATATATATATTAATTTTATAATATAATCAAATATTCTTTTATTAATATTTTATATTCAAGACAATTTTGTTTGCTAGATTTTAAAATTATTTTTTATAAATTAAATTAAATATATTTGTTTCTTGAAAAAAATGTGTTACAAACAGTCACCTAAGTACACATAAAACACAACCAATAAATTATTGAATAATATATTGATAAATTTATATTTTTTTAAGAACTAATAATGATATTCATAAATCTTTCTTGCTCGGCCGCTGATACCCATTGTCCACCTACAACTCAATTATCAATTGACAGAATAAGTGAGTGATTAGTAACATAATATTGGTAAACGGACATTGCATGTTGTTTATCCATTGTAATAATAATAAGGAAAATTTTAAATCCTCCTACTTCATTCACCTAAAAATTTTCTTAATATACACATTCTCAAAATGGCCTGAAAAATTGATAAATTTACAATAACTATAAGCTGAAAATTAAGAGGATTTAGCATTCCATATCTCAATGACTATCAGCAATGTTGCTATGTTTTGAATTTCAGTTGAACAAGAATACAAAAGTCAAGGTAGAACAAGAATGTGCCTCTAATCAAAGTAGCATGGAGATTCCACCACGGGAATGAAGTAACTTGGGAGCTCAAGTTCGAGATGCGCCAACAATTTCAACATTTATTTGGTGAGCATCTTACATATTTATACCTCATACAAAATTTGCAGACAAAAATTTTTATTATGGGTGTTATAGTATAATGCTTTAAAAAAAGGGGAGGGGAAGAATCGCTACAGTCAAACCTTAGTGATCCATTGATCACCACGGTTGGACCATGTGACCAAATGATTCTGACTCTTCGGTTTTTGCCGGTAACGCTCTAACATTTTCCTAAATCTCCTTTATATCTCATAAACTCCTATGCAATTTTTTCTCCTCTGATTTTCGTTTTCATCTTCTGTCTTGTTTTCTTTTGTTGTTCCTTCTCACTTTCACGTACGAGGATGACAGGAGTAGAGGAAGAAGGAAGAGGGATACTGACGTCGCAGCATGAGTCCGAGGACGTCGCGGTGTAGGCCAAGGCTAGGGAAAAACTCTAGGAATTGATCAAACATCTATATATAAGGTGTGTTTCGTGAGATTTAACAATGAGATTAAAATAATCTAATTTAGTTTCATATCAATTCTATTTATATAGAGAAATCTGATTTATTTTACATCATGATTTAAATATAATTTGATTATGAGAACGCTTAAGATTTTTCTTTTAATAAGTAGGTTTGTAGTCATAATTAAGTTTTGGTGATGGTATTGTTTATGTATAATCATTATTTTAAGTTTATTGATGGAAGAAGGCCAGTGATTAGATTAGAGAAAAATTACGATTGAAAAATGATCATTACGACCCTGTTAGGTCATGCTACGTAGTGCTGTAGTGAAATTAGAAAATCACATGGTCTAACTACGACTAAGCAAGAGTCGTATGATTAAAGAAGTGATGAACTACAATTTTGACGAGATCGCTATGACCTTATATGGTTGTGAAACCATAGCGCAAAACTACGCTACGTTGCACATGCATGCACGCTATAATGGCCAATGGCCACCGTAGCGCATGACATGCAAGGGACACCGTAGCACATGCTTATGGTGGACTTGGCTATAGTGACTTTTTGGCCACCAAGTCAACGTATTATTCTTTTTGTTAAGATTAAATCCTGGTCGAGAAATTATTATATATCTTATCTACTTATTGGAATTAGTTCTAAACGAAGTCGAGAAAAAATATTATTTATTTTATTTATTATTAAAATGAATTAGAAACATATCCAAGAAATTATTATTTATTTGCTTATTAATATCAATTAGGAATGGAGTCAAAATATTATTTATCTATTTATTGCTACCAATCAGAAATGAATCCAAGAAAATCATATTCGTTTATTTAATTACTAATTATTTATATTAGTTGGTATCAAATCAACGATGGAACTATAAATATATAGAGAATTATTGTGTTGATAAATTATTCTGTGTTCATATTAATTGTTAATTTGAATAAGTTATTATCCATCCTGATGATGATTGAGATAATATCATTTTGAATTTGAAAGATCATCTATATATTATCCCTAAGTGGATTATCAATCTCAATAGAATCTATATATTATCCCTAAGTGGATTATCAATCTCAATAGAATCAATGTAGTACCATAATATTCTCTCTATTATGACTTGGATAATATTATCTTGAACTGATTTTATAGGCAAGTCATGCTTTACGAATTTATCGAGGAAACGATATTGTTGATAAAAGTCCTACGGATCTCAATAATCTACCGTCATATCTGATTTTTTTATTTATTTCAATTCATGTGAACCTTTCTATGACTTAAAAGTCTCTTAGGATTGTCATGAAGTTTTTTTAACCTATTCATATGATATCATGATTCGTGAATTCATTGAACGTACAAGATAGCTAATGAGCTAGTCTGATAAATATCATAATACGAGGGGATGTCGTGGAATGCCTATGCATTGGAGTTACCATTTATTGTTATCGGGGGATAGGTAATGTAGATGAAGCCAACACAGTGAAACTACATGATCGATACAGGCAAAACACCGTCACCACAATTCCTATTGCGCGAGACTCTCCACCCCATGCAATGAAAATGATTCCATAGAAGAAAAGTGATTGATGTATCCTTCCCTAAGAAAGGGGCATTTGTCATAGCTTGATCCACCACTGACCTACCGACATATGACTGTATTATTTTCTTGGCATACCCTATAAAGTGAAGAGCTCTTCCACTATAAAGAAATAAAATAAGTTGAAAAAATAACTTTCATGATTACCGATTTACCGATCTTAAAGAAAGATTACCAATTTATCGATATGAAAGATGAATATACCGACTTACCGATTCTTAAAGATGAATTAATTATATACCAATCTTTCAAGATGATTATTGATTTATCGATTCTCAATGATGATTACAGAATTATCAATCCATATTGATGACCATTGATTCACTGATCCTAAAATGTGGACAATTGATTTATCGAGATAACATCATTGTACTCTACCACAATACCAATAATATGTTATTAAACTTCCATTAATCACTAAATTAAAGATATGATGATGACTCGTCGATTATTACTATTACCGATTGATTCTATTAGATTCTATTGAACATGATTAACGATACTCTACATTTCATCTATTTGTATTACAAGTCATTATGTTGCTATGTTGCATCATTGATTGATAATTCAAATTGTCATGTTCTTATCATGAAAGTAAATGAATAATCTATGTTCATTCTTATGCTATTCACACAAACTTTCCAAAAGCTTACAGGAGAGGATCTCCCCTGCATTGATCCCTGCAGGCACATGATTTCTTACTTGGCAGATTGTTGGTGTGTGAGATGATGATGCTCGGGTTGTTGTTGCACATGGCTAGGAACTCCTTTATTTTCTTAATGTCGTATGTTATGTCAAACTTTGAGTTATAATAAGTACGAATTTAGATACTATTGTAAAGATGTACCTTGGAGTCTTATATGGATGATTATGTCAATCTATTGACTTCCGCCTTTAGTATATCATGTTCTATTTATGTTATTATTTGATTCTTCCACTGATATGTCATCATTCTTGATCGATCTTGGTCAATGAATTGGTCAGGTATTGTATCGATGTAGCGCCTACGAGAGGAAGCCTTGCCACGTGGCATAGGTCGATTTTCCAAGTCTTATAGATATCCTCACACTTTAATTGTTCTTGATTTTTGTTCTTCAAGAAGAACATCTCTATATTTTAAAAGGATTATTTTCATTTTTCTTTCTTGAACTATCACTACAACAAAAGCTGATATTTGCGTCCAAATATTTAAGAGGGTCTGAACGACCCTCTCAAATGGGGGCGGTCTTGGACGACCGTCCCAATTGGGGTGGTCTAAATGACCGTCCCATTTGAGAGGGTCTGAGACCCCCCAAATATGAGACCAAATTTAACATCGGACGTCCTTTTTCCTTCTCTTCATATTTGGGGCGGTCACATAGACCGCCCCATTTGGGAGGGG
>LTAE01003389.1:37643-60268 GCA_001647135.1 Pontederia paniculata
TGTGGATCCTTTCATAATTTGTTTTTATTGCCACCATGTTTAGGCGCATGATTCTGGCAAGGCGCATAATTTGTTCACTTCAGCATATGCATATTTATCCATTTTCTTGCATGTGTTACTCTCATCTCCACTAGGTGACTCATGAAGAACTGTTTTGTGCTTGCTTTGTTCTCATCGCCAACTTTTCTTTATGTATTAATTTGTTGTCAATCATGCAGGAGAAGATTGGAAGCGCTAAATCAAAGAATATCGAAGGATAATCAGCTCCGAGGGAAGCCCAAAAAAATAACGAGGGGGAGCACGAATTAACAAAAAAAATTGTATAAAATTGTGATATGAATTAATTGTGATTTCTATATTATGTTTGTCATTCTTACTGCCGTTACAGATCTGTATATTGTTTTTAAATTTTAAATCATATGTTGTGACCTTCGTCTCCTCTCATACCACCAGAGATTGCCGCTCATGTTCTTCAAGGTGTTGATACTTGTGATGGAATAATGAGGAATCTTTTCCTCTGTAATCTCTGCAGATTCCAAACAATGCAATTTATTACATATTTTTCAGTTATTATCAATGATCATGTCTGAAAACTTTGGTTACCATGATATTTCTTAGGTCTGCAAATTAATGAAGAACACGAAATGTAGCTAAGGAAAGAGTTGCTCATATTCAATTAGAGGTTACATCTATGGAGAGGTGTGTTTGAGAATGTTTTTCTTTTGATAGCTTAGTCGTATCATTATGCCAGTGTATTGTGGTACCAACTGATGTTATTACATCAAATTCTCTTCATTTTAATATTTGTATGAAATTCACATTCTTCCGTGGATCCTTTCATAATTTGTTTTTATTAGCAAGGCACATAATTTGTTTTCACTTCACCATATGCATATTTTTTTGTTAATATTTATCCATTTGCTTGCATGTGTTACTCTCGTCTCCACTAGGTGGCTCATGAAGAAATGTTTTGTGCTTGCTTTGTTCTCATCGCCAACTTTTCTTTATGTATTAATTTGTTGTCAATCATGTAGGAGAAGATTGGGGGCGCTAAATCAAGGAATATCGAAGGATAATCAGCGTGCAAGGGAAGCCCGAAAAAATAACGAGGGGAAGCACAAATTAACAAAAAAATTTGTATAAGATTGTGATATGAATTAATTGTGATATGAATTAATTGTGATTCCTATGTGCGCCTTTCTTAATTTATGTGTATTTTTTAAACTATGAATTTAAAAATATATTTTATTTTATTTTTTTAAAATTTGAGGCGGTCGGGTAGACCCTCTCAAATGAGAGGGTCTAAGATCGCCCCAATTGGGCCCCAACTGGGATGGTCCTAAAGACCGCCCCAATTGGGGCGGCCCGATACCGCCCCAATTAGGGCCGTCTATGAAGATTGTCCCAAATGGTCTTTGCAACCATCATTTTAGTGACCGTCCGTTTTTTCGCCGCTTAACCATCTCAAATGTCAAATTTGAGACGGTTTCGACATATATGAGAGGGTCTTAATCGCCTCAAATATGAACTTTTCTTATAGTGTATCACGAAAATTCAAATGTACCCTTAAATTTAAAATCAAATAGGAGTAGATTTATATTTTTTTTATTGATCAGTTTTATCCAAGCGTCTGCTTTTAAATTTACTCAAATTGTTTTAACTTATTAAATTATCAATTTAATTTTCTTCTCTCATCTCTCTCCTTTCTATCTCTTCTCTCTCCTCTCCATGAGCTTGGGCGTGCTGCTCGCCTAACAGAGTTGGAAGAGAGACAGAAAGAGAGGAGAGAAAAGGAGGGTAGATTAATAATTTAATAAATCAAATAATTTGGCTAAATTCAAAATCAGACGATTGGATAAAATCGGTCAATCGAAAAAAGCTACTTTTGTTCAATTTTATAATTTAGGAGGTAGATTTAAAATTTTGCGATAGTTAAAAAAAATGAAAATAACCATTTTCAAAAACCCCTCTTTTCTTCACAATTATTATCACTAGCAAGAGAAATCAATTTTCTCTCTCTTTTATGACATCCAAGAGTAAAAACATTAATTAAAAATATCTTTTTTTCATATGCCTCCACCTCTTTTACTTTTTTTTTCTTTTTTCCACCTCTTTAAAAAGATAAAATCTTATTTATTTAGTTGGATGATATAATTTAACTCCAACTTAATCATAGGATATTTAATTTAACTTAAGTCTATTTGAATCTTTCATGCGATTAAGACCCAACAATATTACTTTGTGACTCGTGCACAGATGGTCTGCAACATTATACATAGTCCAAAGAAAAGAAGATTGCTTCATCGATTCGCTTTCACAGACTGAATGACCAAATAATGGGAACAACAGTTGATATCGATTCCCCTCAACCTAATCTTATTTCATATATGAGACAGCTACGTGATTTGAAACAGACAAAGAAGCGACAGCTTTCAGGGTAGTTCTGGGCGAACACGTTCAGATCAGCCATAATAAAAATTTCCCTGCACCATAATAAAAATTTAAGATTTCTGGCATGCAATTTGATCAAAGCTGAGGAGTCGATGTTGGGTTTTGAAGTTTTTACAGTTATAAATCACTGCAATCCAAAGTTTCGCCAACTCGAGACACTGGTGAAACAGACATATAATTTACAGTCTTATAAATGATTTCTGCAGCCTCTGGTTTATTGCAAAATATCTTCATAAGAAACTTTCACCGCAGGAATGCTGAAAAAAACAAGAGACAGAGAGACTTATTTCATTTTTTTTAATTAAAGGATATGCAGGCCGATTATTTGATAGATATGTTATTATTTTTAAATAGCATTTAAAATTTTATGACTGTTTCTTCAAAGCTATAATGTTTTCAGTCAAATTTTCATCTGTTCATGTCAAACAAAACCTACGCAGTCTATCTTCATTTTCTATTTTTCTGCGTTGTAGATATATACATAATTTAATTGAAATGGAAAATAGATATTGAGATTTTAGGATTCCACCTTATGGTGATGGAACTAGAGAAGAAATCATTTATTAAGCAGGAATTTTCAGCTCCTTTATTGCTTCCTACAGTTCATATTAAGCCCTGAGGCTCTCTTTTGCAAGACCACGTGAATGACCCAAACTTTTGACAGATCCAAGTATATAGCACTGTGTTTTTGGGTCATTGTTCATTTATGTATGAACAGAACCAGATAACACAGCACAGAAGAGTTGCTTTCCACTTGATGCATGGATTTGGCTCCCGTCACTTTAATTGCATTAAGTAGCCAACAACCGAAATAGAACCACCTCACAAACTCCATGTCGTCCACCATGATATGATTTGTTACAATTTTTTTTCAATCCAGGTTTCTTTTTTCTTTCGGTAGAACATTCTTTCCTAAGCAATCATGCATGCTTATGTATTATGACAGGACTACAAAAATCAACATTCTGGAAAATGGGTAATACTAACAAGCAGCATAGATATGGATGGCTTCTCTTCAGATTCTGGAAAATGGGTATTACTAACAAGCAACGTAGCCATTGATGAGTTCTCTTTCCAATTTATCGCAAAAGCTTAGGAAGTTGATGAGAAACATTCACACAATTTATTGCAATCCTTTAGCACTTGCTCAAACTCATTATAATCATGCAAGAATCCAAAAAGGATAAGAACAGATAACCAAAGAAGAACCTAGTACAGCTCGCAGCTTAGTAATTTGCTGATTTACTAATATGCGGGTTGCTTCACGGATCAGCAAGAATTGCATCAGCAATAAACCTGAATTTGCTTAATTTTGAATTCCTCGGCAAAAGAGTTGGGATCTGATCACATAATCATTTCCCCTATGTGCACATGATATTGTCCTCAACTCTTTATAACAACTGAAAACACTTGAAGAAAGCATCGAATACACGTTAAACAGAAGTAGAAAGGATCCACTTTACTGATAGGTGAAGGGAATATGAAACTCTATGCTGCCATTTTCTGTTCCATTTGATTCTCGTCTCTAACTACGAATGAATCCACCATAGCATCAGCATAAGTTACATGCTTGTTTGATGTAGTGTCGGGTTTAATCTTGAGAGAAACTCCTGAGCAAGCCTTTGGAGGCTCCCCAGTGTACGCCTTGCAGACATAAGATTCAAAATCTTCATAATCCTGAAACATGCATATTAAAGCACTACTGTTCAGCTTTCTAAAACAGAGAGAAAATAGATATTGATTCAGGTGACTGAAGTATATTGAAGTGATAAAGCTGAAAATTTACTCTGAAATAACAACCTTTTAGCATTTATGTAGTCAGTTATGCATATGAATAAATGTTCTTTTAGCTTCTGTAAGTTAATATATGGCGAAGATCTGTGTTAAACAAACAAAAATATCTCAGTGTTTTATCAGGGAATCAAGGCAAGGGGAGTTTCCAACTATAAATGCAACGCCTCACATTTAATCTTGTATATCAAAGTAAGTCATCAATGGATTTTTAGGCACACAGGCGAAAGATCAAGAATTCAAAGTAGCCAATTGAAAAAATGCATCATTTTGCCAACAGTATGATCCCAGAACAAAGTCTCATGACATCATCAAATAACTTGAATAAATGAGAACAATAATATATCAAATATATAGTCAGCATTTCTGTGTCAAAATATGCTCAAGAGATATGGAGCACTCAAACGTTTCTGGAATTCATTTGTGATTGACCTTATGTTATCACTTCATATAGGCAAAAACGGATGACACAGCTTTACCGAGACATCTATTATACTCCTTACATCTCTCTAACTATTGATCTTGTTAGAAGAAATCATGTTTAACTGCAAATAACTTCAAGCCAGCATGAACTAATGCATAATCTCATTTAACGACAGAAAAGATGGTAGATATTCCCAGATACATATAAGATATCAGATAGAACTTTCTGAATCAAAATATATGTTAGGAAACTAACATCATAGAGTGGCTGCCCATTCACCACAACCCAAGGGACATATCTGTGTGGAGGCTCAAGGGCATCTGTTTGTTCAGCATACTGGAGCTCAAGCTGCCAGGAAAAAAAAGAACATTTATCATGTCAAAACTCTGAATTGAATTACCAAAAAGTGTAACAACATTTAAATCTATAATCACAATCCAATTTTCTTGACAAAATTCAAACCATGAACGTACCTAATCAAAGACGAAAACCTTAAGATCAATGTGAAAGTCTCATGAATATTAACCAAATTGTGAAATTACTAGTGTTAAGCTGACATTTTTCATCCGATAAAACTAGTCATATAAGGTACAGTACATGTGAAGAAAGTTAACAGGAACAAGTAACAATTCTGAATTTACCTTTTGACCATATCCACTTTGATAGCAATCCAACACAGCATGTGAATCCAAACCAGTTTTTTCGAAGCAGGTCTCCCACTCGAGGTACTTATGTTCCACAACCAAGTTCTCTACACAGTAAATGAATTTGAAATGCACATCCTGCAAAGTTCTTCAAGAAAATGAGTATATATGGAAAATAAACAATATCACTCCTGCACACAATAAGACATACAAAACCATCAAAACAAGAAGCATTTTACATCATGCATTCATTAAAATTACAGAGGCAAGAATGTTAACATCAAAGCAGAGACATAATATGAATAATTTGAACGACCCATTACTCAGTTTAGAATCCCATATTACTGTAACAATGATATCATAGAAGAAATTGGGGAATAAGGATCTAGTTTATTGGAAATTTCTTTAGCAAAGAAACTAATGATAAGCCGCGATCAACTGTTCAACTTGATTTCATATGAATTGCTATATATATATATATAATACTTTTTTAAGAATTTGTTTCTCATTGATATGTGCAAAGAACATGAAATTATGTAAACCACAGCTGCCTCCTCAAATCATAACAAATAACAGCAGGGAATATCACAACTGTTAGATAAACTTGTGAGATCTTGCAAACAAAATTCCATGGAACATTTCACAAGAAATTGACCATCTCGCGCTGCACAATTTAATTGGGAACCTAAAATTAATGTCATCAATCAGTAAAGGTGATCAGAACAGGATGCAAGAACTGTCCTACCAAATCAGGCCAGGCGTTGATGGCGCAGGCCTCTACAGTGTTCAGCAAGCACTCGTATTTTCCATGCTGCAGCAAAAACAATAAGAAAGACCTCTCTTAAGATCAGGAAGGTCGTTGAACAAGGCACACATCAACATAATTAAACAGAAAAAAATGCACAGAGGAAGCGTGCAGAGTTCGAATTCACTTCACCTGGCAGGAGATGGTGTCATTGGATCCGACCCTCGCGTTGCCGTAGGGGACGAGATCGAGGTCGATGATGGAGATGAGGCCGCTCTGGAAGATCCTGGACAGGTAGTTGACGATGAAGTTGGAGCAGTATGGGCAGAGGGTCTCGTAGTAGAGGGCCAGGGAGACCTTCTCGCCGGAGACAGGGGAAGAGAGGTGGAGAACAGAGGAGGAGCAGAGCAGGAGGGCGACGAGGAGAAGACGAGAGCCGGAAGCCATGGGAGACGGCAAAGTGCGGTGGTCGGAATCGGATCGAGCGGAAAAGGAGGAAGCCTTCGGGTTGTGGGATCTTTGTTCTAATTCCAGACGAGAAGCCGAGGAAGACACGATGGATTTCCCATAATACCCTTCTGACGTAGCAAACCATGCAAACCCGGTTCATGCTGTAAGAATGAACCTGTATGTATACACATTAGATCCGGTTCATTATTTTAGGCTGGTCGATAAGCCGAATGTAACGTGTGATTTGGTTCAAATATTTCAATGTATGAGTGGACCGGTTCGATTCAGCCGTGACCGGGTTCGACGACAGCAGCCGAGTTATATACAAAGGTGTCTTGTGGGAGGCAAAACATTTGAAAGATTGGAACTGGAAATTTACAAAATTAGCGGCCTGACATTGGAAACTGGTTGTGACAGAAAGAAGTCCACGTGTTAGTAGTTGGACAAATGCAAACAAAGTTTGGTTGTGAGGCCTTGGAAATGAAATGAAATATTTTTTAAATAATTTTCAGTATTATTATATTCAAATTTAGTTGGTATTATTAAAAGAGCATAATGACACGCTACTTTTTATATTTTTTTTCGGGCTATTTTACCCGTACCAAACGAGCTCACGTGGTTGTGCCCATGCCTAAGGGCCTATTCGAATACTTTTTTTATTAAAAAAAATACCTATTTTATCGATTTAATTCCTGATAAAAAAATGTCATTTTAGTCTTAAACGAGATTTCTATTTCATTTCCTTTCTTGATCTTAATGTCCATTTAGCGGACCAAAAAAAAAATCCAACCTACTCCCATTCAAAACGTTGATACGTATAATGCCAATGGATGATAAAAAGCGTAAAAGATTTCACGTTTTGAAAAGTGACATCCCGTTAATTTTCTCTTCCAATATTTCATTTCAGGAGGTTCCAAACAAACCTAAGACTTTTACTTGAGGAGAAAAATAAAATAAAATTTAAAGAATGCGATACATTTTCAAAATAAATATTAAATAATGTCCAATAACTTTCTAATCGTGACATCGTGAGAATTCATCAAAATAATTTTTTCCTTTCGACACGAATTAATACAAAAAACTATCCGCTAAAAATTATATTCTTATACAATTTCACTATTATGCTCACAATAAATATTAATATTTTCAACAAGATAATGTTCAAAATAAATCAAAATTAGTATATAATACTTATAAAGGTTGGCATAATTCAATTTTATCAATTCGATCGATTATTTTTTGATCGAATTTGTTAAGAATATAAAAATAAAAATATTTTTTTATATATATATTTAATATTATAGTACATTTAATTTAACATATTAGTCAGATATTTTAAGTTTAAACTTCGTCGTTAATCATATTAAAATTTAATTTCTTTTCTTTTATTATCTGTGTGTTAAATTTTGAACTATATCAGAGCAGCCCACACGAATTATTACTTTGAATTAAATTGAATAACAAATTTTAGCACTAATAACTTAAATAATTTAAAATTATAATATTAATAAAAAATGATTAACACTTAAATTACTTACTTTTGAATAATTTTAAGATGTTTTTATCACTAATTCCATTTATTTAATAATAATTATGTTTATCTCATTTAACTTATTCATAAAAAAAACTTTAATATAGAAGATAAATCAAAGTCCAAAAAATTCTTTAACTTAAGACCCGACTCGATTCGCTCAAAAGAGCCGAAACATTTTAAGTCAAAACATATTGTATTCCAAATTAATTATTTATATTTCAATCTAACCTAATCTAAACTGATCGAATCGGATAATTAAATATTACTGGACAACTTTAAAATTATCCTAAAAATGAATCAATTTTCAAATGGCATACTTTTCGTGTGCTCAAAACTATACTTTTACTGTTAAATACTGTGATCTTTAACAAAATTTAACTCAAGTCAATCAATAAAGATAAAATGATGATAGCTTGGAGGCTTAATAGTGAGGGTACGAGTAAAGAAATAGAAGTGTTCGATGGGTAAAAATAGAAAAAAAATAATAATGCGTCAACTGTGAGCCACGACGGAGAGTGAAAAAGAATAGCATGAGAAAACAAAAGTACGACAACAATTTTAGTTTCGAAACACGTGCACTGGGCTCCAGGATAATATTGTCATATAAAAAAAGGTAGAGTGACAGCAGAGATTTTGGAGCGGCAATAGAGAGAATCCAAAAAAAATATCAAATTTCTTTTTTATAATTATCAATTTGAAATTGATATGTTAATAATATTATACAAATGAATTTAAAATTTTAAAAATTAATACTAATAATTTCGAATAGTCAAGTCTGTTCTTTAATGTATTATTCTTTTTATCCTTGTGCTTATTTCACTTTGACACTTGATAAATTAAAATTCTAATTTGATCCTCAAAATTTCTATTAAATATATCCTTTTATTAATTTATTAATTAGTCTTTTGCTCCTTAGTGATATTTAAATATAGATATAAAGTATTAAATTATTATATTTATAAAAATAAATAGAAACATATAACATACTTATTATAAGTGATTAAAGGCCATTAGAGATTTTTTAATAAATCAAATGATTTATTAGAAAAATTATAGAAGAATCTAATATAATAAACTACAAAAATGAGTTGCTTGAAAATAAATAAAATTGGTGGTTTAAAATTAGATGTAAAAAGTATGTCTTTGTCGTTACTAAAAAATGATTGTAACTGATTGATATTTTTTTCTTGTCTAATATAATAGAATATGATAATTGTTCCAATACAAAATTTGATCAGCATTAGCATTCATGATACATTTTGAGAATTGTAGTAAAATAAAAAATAGTATGATGATTTGAGGGTCCAACTGATGGCTTTACAACTTCAACCCCAAGCTTTACAAGTAGGTGCCCACCATCGCCATTCACTACACGTTGATGATCTTCATATCCATAATGGTCTATTCGTGACTCTCAATAGTTATCTCTATATTGACTATAATAATAATATTCTAACATCTCTCGCATAATGAATATGATAATGCACCTTCAATGCTCTCTCATTGTTCATGTAGTGTGAACGCAATCTATATTCCATTGTTCATGTATTATTAACTGAAAATATTATTCTAAATTTTACTTTTCTGTAAACCTTCATACAGTCTCAATTGTTTCGAAGTCTCATCAAATCAACCAATATATTTGATGAATATATAAGTTAAAATTCTTTTTTATAAAATAATCAATCAACATATCACTTGTATGCATATAAGTCATTGTCACTTCTTTTTTCCATTATAAATATTTTATCTCAATATATTCGTCTTTTGAACTATTGGATCCACTTTAATCAATTTTATCATAGCTTGATTGCATATGAAATGATCATCTAACTTAGTTATCTTTTAGTCTCATCAAATCAACGTGTTTGATGAATATAGAAGTTGAAATTTCATTTGTAAAAGAATCACCAACATATCACTTCTAAGCATATAAGTTATTATCGTTTATTTCTTTTTCACTATCATCCTAAATATCTTAATATATTTTTCTTTTAAACTATTGACTCTATCGTCAATCAAGTTTATCAGAGTTTGATTGTTATAGTATATCTAAAGTGGTCATTCCTTAGTACTAAAAGAAAATATTTAAGTCAGACTTCATGGATGACATCTATACTGCAAGCAATGTACTCAACATCTCGTGTATGTTTCTAATCACATATCCTTATTTTTGCTATCATAAGAAATAACTGCTCTATCCAACATGAATAAATGAATCCGATATAAATTTTCGATCATCAATTTTTCAACAAAATCTGCATCTGAATAATCATCAAGTGTATATTCTTGATAATATCAGTCTCAAAATATACGATGTCTTTTATCTTTTGATGAAAATTGATTTTGAAAAGAGAAGATAAAATAAAAGATAAAGTTGTAGTGACAATAAACATTGAATTAGGATGAGATAATGTAAGATATGGATACACTTTGCTATCATAAGATTAGATTGATCAAATTTTAGTTTTAATCAAATCTCTACGTGAATTAGGATCTACTCAAGATATGATCTTCTCTTCAAGAATCAACTATCTTAATTCTAAATAAACTCGACCATTCCGCCAATCTCATCGCCTAGGATTAAGATGCATCGATACTATTGATCGTTCTTCTAAGGGTGCTAATCTAATAGAATGATGATATCTTTTAAATATATCTCACTTGAAATTTTTTTAAATAAAATGATGATATATTTTAAAAGATAAAAATAATATTGCTGATATTTTTTTTGAATTAGTTTTGTTTTTAATTTGAGATTGATACTTAAGTGACATATTCAGACCTGCAAATCACAACAGTTCACTCCTCACATTTTCATATGTGAACTCGTGCTCAAAGGCCCACACTATCATCGTGCTCTTTGCAACGTTGCACAAATGATTTAACCTTTTTAATTATTTTTTTTGTATAAAATAAGTTGAAGAGAAAAATAATCTTCAAAAAGAATACTCCAACATTTTTTTATATTTGATTATGTGTAACAAACAATATAAAAAAATCAAAGTGATTCCTTTTTAAAATTTAAACATGAAATGGAGCATTAAATATAAATTTATTTTATTATTTTCAAAAGAGGAAAGAATTTTCTCTCAAATGCAGTATTTCTTTTTCTTTTTTTAAATCTATAAATAAATAGCACTCTCGTGGTTTAGCATGCAGGATTTCATAAGAATTAAGAAAAGATAAAAGATCAGTTTTAAAATATTTCATTAAAAAATAGCTTATTTTTATCTCAAATCAGAATAATACCAAAAAACGAATGGAAACAGAGAGTGTAAATAATAACGTATCTAAAAAAATATACATTTAATATATTTTTTTGGTTAAATAAATTTTATTATGATTGTGATTATGGAATAATTCGATAATGGCGATCAAAATCTTTAATATATTTACTTGATTTGCTATCACTAATCACTATATTATTTTAAATAATTAAATTAGTTTGATAATCGTGCTTTAAATTATATTTTGATTCATGAAATAGATCTCTCACCAAGGACAAATTAATTTGCAGAAAACAACTTGCATAGCCCATCACTCCGTTCATCCACAAAGGCATAAAGTACAAAACGAAAGCCACACTTCGTTTATACGTGGAACCGAGACACAGGTCAGAAATACCATCTTTACATGTGTAGTCGGTTGTAAGGCTACACAGTTCGATGCATGACAAAGAAAAATGAGAAAAAAGGATTACGTGTACAGTGTACTTTAATGCATGCTAATCGCTCCAAAACCAGAAGACACTACATATAACGCCTGGCCACAATGGCCAAAGTTCTCCATCTCTCTGTTCTGAATGTTAGCTCACAGTCCAATTGGAGTCTAAGCTGCAGCCATGGAGGATGTAAAGGATCAGAACCCGAGAGAGCTCTTGCTCTCCACCACAGGCGTGAAGCCAGAGGAAGCAGACAGTAACGGTGGTGGGAGAGGAGAAGAATGCAGAGAAGCTGAAGAGAAGAAGCAGAGAGAGGGTGATCAGTCCATTGGCAATTATGGAGAGGGAAGAGAAGTTGGAGGAGGCCAATGTGGTGGCATCATCAACCATCTGATCACAAACTTAATGCCAGTCCCAGGTTCCTCTGTTGGAGAGCCTCAGGAGCAGAAGAAACAGGAAGATGGCTCTTGTGGCCTCATCAATCAGCTGATTTCTAAGTTGCCTATAAATCCAGGTATGGTCACCTTAGCTCTTTTCCTAATAACTCACCTTAGTTTAACTATACATTTGTACTTAACCATCATAATGTAGATTGGTTGACGGATTCTGGGTAGTTACAATCTAGGAAAGATATGTGTTTTTTATCTCTTGGTTTTGAGTTCTGAATAGCTGGTCTCACTGTCCGCACTGCTATGTTTCTCCTGTGTTACCAGATGATCAGATCCCTGCAGCAGACGAGGCATCCCTTCTTATATCCATCATCGAGGACTAAAGATGAAAGTTTTTCCTGTGATGCTGGAATTATGTATATTTTGGTAGCCTATGGAGTGTTTCTTGTTTTCTTTTTTCTAATTGTTTGGACATGAGATTTGCTTGGTAAGGTACTGGCATATGCCAAGTCTGAGTATTTATTTCTCTAATAAAGATTAAAAATCTCTAGTTTATCTTCACTCTAGCCTAACAGGGAAAAACTGGTTTTTGTGGTTATAACTGAGGTCAGAGCAGAAATGTTAGTATCACATTGCCACATCTTGAACAAGTTTACCTAAGAGGGAGTTGACCCACTTGAGCAAATTGCTGAAACCTTGATGATTGGAAGACAGTTGCAGCAGGAACTTTGCAAGAAGCCTCAGCAAGATGCACCAAAAAAAAGATAATGGCAAATGGAATACAATATCAGCAACCCTGTGAAAGGATTTTCTAATAATAACGCATTGAGAGACAAAAGGCAAACGTTTGGTTCACATCCACCAGCAGAATGGCAGATTAATTTCTCATAACAATTGACATTGTTGCTGTCTCCATATCCATCTGAACAGGATGCTTAAATATAATCTCAAATATATAGTAGTTTCAGTACAAAAGAAAATTTTCGCAAGAATTTAATCAATGTAAGCACCGAAAGCTAACCATGCCTTTTATTAAATATGTAAAGGAAACTCTAAAAAAATTACAAATTTTCTTGCTACACAGTTTGGAGGGATAAATCCAACCAACTGATGGATAATGATGAGAATATGTAAATAGTCTCTGATCTGTAAAGGTAAGTGTGAAATATTCAGTTCAATTTGATGGATGAAGGTCAAAGGTATTGGAACCAGCCAATAAATTCAATTGTCAAAGATATAGTACCCATCTTTTTAAGTATGCCGGTCAAGGAATTTCTCAATTGCGAGAGAAAATGCCGCAAACCCTGCACATCCAAAGCATGCTGCTTGTGGTCCAGCTGAAAAAATAAATATTAGAAAATGAATCTTAGGCAGGATCATCAGTATCTAACCAAAGATGTAATGATTGAAACCAAATGAGACATCTCTGAAAAAATGTATAAAGAATGTATAGTAAACAAGAGACAAAAAAAGCTTTGGTGTACTGCTATCAAAAGAGCACTTTGTGAATGACAACTAAACAAGCTGAAAACTTGCAACCCTGATTTTGGAGTTAAACCAAGAAATTATTCTTTGCAGATCAGAAGTGTGTGCCTAAGCTTATACTTTTACTCAATTACAATATAATGCCATTTGTCCATGGGAACCTAGGCCTCTCATGATACCAGAATACTTGTGATCCCTCGAAAAACAGAACCATGTTTTGGGTGGAAACAAAAATAGGTACAATGATATCATATGCACAGATGGTTCATTCATTGAGAGCCATGTGTTTACGTTAGTTTGCAGTATCATTTCATTTCACCTGAATCAACCTTAGATACATCATCACTTTGGGAAGGGAAAGAGCAAAAACCCTCATCGTGCAAATGTTCATTGAAGGGAAATGACTAAGAGATGACATTTTTTACAACCCAAAAGTATAACACTGTCTCTTCCAACATATATATTGGTGCTATTTTTTGTTGCCAGAATGTAGAAACCATGATACTTGAAGAATTTCAAATACTGTATCAGCATTTCACTTATAAGCAATCTTTAGTTCTTAAAAGCTCACGAAGGAGGAACATTCAATCGGTCTGCCATTACTACTTTCACTTTAAGCTCTGAATGATTTAGATCACAGAAAATAGTTTCCGTGACAGGAAATATTCCTTCTATAAGTATCTCTTGCTAATTCATCTCAGATTTGTTCCTGCCATACCAGATTGTCATTCTTATGATCCACTCACTCTTTTCGTCAATGAAAGTTTTTCTTTACAATTTTTCATTTGAAGTATCTTAATGACTAGGACACAATCAATGAGCGAGAGGCTTTCGTCTGAGGGCGTGAAGGACTGGCATGAATTACTAAAGCTCGAGACGAATTGAACAATGAAATGGTTATTATTAATGTTAGAGATGCATAAAATGAAGCTCAATCCAAAAATGGTTCAGGAAAGACCCTAGATGTAACAGGTGCTTAACAGAAGAATATTGCTTCACTCGGCATAGAAAAGAAAAGGAAAAAAGTATAAGATAATACTAAGGAAATTCTGAAAAGCTCATTTGAAAAAGGAAAATTGAAATAGCTACAAAAAAATATAAAAAGTAAATAAATATAATTGAATAAAGAACTTAAATCACTTCTCCTGTGGTCACAGTATATCAATTTGAAAGAAAGTTTCTATGTTCTTTTTCTTTAATAAGGAACAAAGACAACCAAACAGTTCCACTCTAATGCACCCAGACATATTGATTATTTTCCATCCCATTTATGATGCATGAATTTCCTTTTACTGGGTGTGATTCATGGATATAAGGTTCAACTAGTAAAAGTTGTGTTAAAGGTTGAGTAATCCTAGTCGAATCACAATTCGGCCTACAAAGGCTTAGCATAGTTGCACATCTTGACCACAACTAGAACTACTTAAATTAAGAAACAATCATATACAATTAACATAAGAATTAACTTTGGAGATTCATAATCTGAGAAAAATACTAGGGAGAACAAAAATGGTTTTCTCTGTTGAAATTCATTTTTCAATAAAGTAGCCCTAACCAATAATGACAAAACACAGAATCCATTTATCATAAAAAAATTCGAATGAAGCATTCTATTGCATCCCAAAGAGAATAAAAGATAACATTTTTGATGCATTTGGTAAACCTTTTGGGATGCAAGTAGTAATGATGATGCTCATCAATAACTACTACAACTGATGTCAATGGACATGAGGTTCCCATGATATCACCTCAAATTCCAAAGAGAGGAAAACTACCTTTTGCAGACAAGGATCCTCCAGTAACACAACCGGCAATAACTGTATTTGTTGGGTCATGTTTTGCTCGAGCCTGTATGAAGAATAGAAAAGTGGTGAGCTCAATGTTTTAATTTTTTTTCTTTATAACTTCTAACGGTATTACCTTCTCTACCACACACTCAGCAGCTGAGAAAATGAGGCCCATGACTGCAAATGTTTTTGCATTGCTGTAGCTTCTCCTGCCCATCTGCTTTGCTTGTTGAATTATTTGCTGTTTGACAGTCAATTCCTCTTGCATAATAGGAGTATCCAGTGCCCCAAGGAACAAACCCATAAACACACCAAGGCCACCACCTGAAATATACAATGTAGAAAGATTGTCTATGAAGAAATATGTGAAATATATTAGAAATGATAAACACAGAAGACATGATAGCTGTCAGTGATATGATAAAAGACACATTTACCTTTTGAATGAGATCTGCATCTTTTATTAAAAACTGGATGACTCAAATTGAGATCAACAGCTTTCCTAACCTCGTCTACATATTAATAGGTCATTTTTTGTTTGAGGTCCACTATTGACCTGCGACGGAACTCTACTTCCATTTGTCTTATACAAATTAATATTAATGCATAAATATCAAGGTTTTCAGAAGGTTTATATACACGTGTGTGTGTGCGCGCGCGCGCGCGCGTGTGCAGAGATAGAGGGATCCGGTCAAGTACTTGTTTGTTTTCTGATAACTAAGATAATACATTCCCCTAAACGATGGCTAAAAGCCTTGGTAGTTGGTAACTAATGTTTGATGGGAAGCTACAAAGTTTAGCAATATCAGTCTTTTGATCAGCATATGGAACAAATTTGAAGTAAACATTGGACAAGGAAAAATTACATATTCTATAATGTCAACTAACTTTGACTTTTTTTAGCAACGGGAATGCTCAATGATTGTTGGAGCAGAAAAAAAAGGTCTTCCTCAATAAAGAATATACATAAGCTGTTGACATCAGTACTCAACAAATTAACAATTGCACATCTTTTTAGCATCTTCAAATAAAAAAAAACCATCAGAAAAGTTGGACATATCAAGGTGAACAGGGACTTATAAGTCACTAATGCTTAGATATTCGGTCTCAGAGAGTATAAGATTTGCAATATAAATGAGCTTTCCCTTTCTAAATAAACAGAGCTTTCTATGACTCCAGAGGCGCCAATTATGCTCTAACTCATATGAATCTTTCACCAATTTCTTATCTCCATAATTCACTTTAAAGTTACATACCTCTTTAAGCTTCTACCAAAGCATTTCTTTATCTACATTTGCCCGTTTAAGTTAAATGCTATCAACAAACGCGTATCAAACATGTGGCAAGCATGACTGTTTCAGTCAAAGAAGTCCCGAAGTCACCATCGTCCAGAAACGTCAAAAACTATCACACAAAATTCTGATTAAATTTACGGATAAATGCGGCAAAATATCACTTGTACCCTCGGGCAAGCATAAAAGATCCCGTCTTTTCTCTTTGCGAAATCAGAAAACATCCATCTTCAAACTCTTCGAAAGATTCGATAACCAAAACATCCACTTACCCATGATTCCGCTGACGACGCTGCGGACGGCGCAGTTGTTCCAGATATCTTGCCCTTTGATCTCCTCCGGCGTCGGCAGGCGTATTGGCTCTACCTTTGGCTTCTCGGGCTCCATCAGAGCCGCTTCGCCTTCACTTCGATCCGCGGCAGCGGCGGCCATGGGCTGCAGCAGGAGACCGAAGTAGAGTTCTGCTACTCTTCTATATCATCTATAACCCCTAGTTATTATCTAGTGGAATGAGCTCCGAAGCAATCAACAGTCTAAAAAGCTTCGATTCAGGATAAAGAAATCTTCAGCACTGCGGGCAGAGAAGCGATTCTTGACGGGGAAAAGGAGAAAATATTTGTTCTTTTTGCCGCCGTTTCAACGTTTCATTCACTCGCTCTCGAACGCGACGAGGTTGACACAAGGGAGTTGGGCCGAGCTTACTTATGGGCTTCGTCCTTATTATGAGATCAGTGGAGCACATGGGTCTCAGTTGGGGCCGAAAATTCCCAGCCCAATCAAGTTGTCAGGTTAACAAATTTCTCCCTTCTTTCAACTCGTTTTTGCATTATTTTATTTTACAACTAAAACAATAATCTATTTTTTTGTATTATCTTGAAAAGTCAGACACACGAGACAATATTTTCTTTCCCTCCGCATCATCAAAATATATATATTAAATGAAAAGAAAAAAAATAAAAAAGTACAAAATTATGATGACTGTTCGATATTTTAGTGAGCATCTTCCTCACCTACCTTAATTTTTTGGGTTAGATTTTAGATTAATTGGAGTAAAAATATCACTTAGGTCTTGTTTAGATATCCGATAATTTTAAAGTATTTAATCAATATATCATAATATTTTTTGTTGACGAATTATTTTGCAAATAAGTGTTTGGTGCCAATTTTTATCGAGTGAAAATACAATATAACAAATGAAAAATATAGTAAAATAATTATCTATTCCTACCTTCATATTTTTGTTTCTTTCATTATTCTTCCTTCTATTCTTTTTATAATTATAATTTACTTAAAAATATGAGTTAACAACTTAAATATTTTTTACGTTGAAAAAAATATTGTAAGACACATTTTAAAAAAGTATCTTACTATAATTTTTTAAGACGAAAAATTTTACAAAATTTTTCAAACATACCCTTAATGTTTACACCCCCAATATTCTTGCTATGAAAAGAGAGCACGAGCATATTACCAGATAAATTCTGTTACCAGAATAAATTAGGGAGGCAAAGTAGATATATATATATATATATATATATATATATTATATGATAAAACTTTTGCATGATTGTCCAATAAATAAAGAAATGATTTAAGGTAAGTGCTTCCTTATTAAATAAGAAGTAATATATTATCTATATCTTCAATTATAAAATATTAAATCTATGAAATATTAGATTTTTTTAATTTTTTTCTTTTAAATTTATCCATCATAAATTAAACATACTCTACTCCTCTATTTTTTTCATAAATAGGAATCTTTTAGTCAGTTGTCTGGCGTCTCACCCTGAACAAGTGATAAGGACACGCGTACGAACAGGAACTAATTGGATCGATCTCAAAAAGGACCAAAATTTGAGTTCTACTTCACTTTTCTGTGTAGTTTTCTTCACCATGAAGCTCCATCATATGCTCTCCAAATTTATTTATCTCCCTTCACGTGAAGGGATAGAATTAAGAAACTAATCTTAAGAAGTGCTGCTCATACTTATCAGGACAGGAACACAGTTGTTGTCATCATGTCATGTGTATTTTTAATTCACCGCGAATTAAACAGTACTAACTCTGATTGCTGAACAAAGTATCATTTCTTTTTCCTCTGCAAAAAAGCTCAGATTTCAGTTCATCTTTTGCCTCTGTTTGGGTTCATGGTCTTTCTGAGTGCTTGTGCATGAATGTGAAATTTGCTCTCAGGAGATCAAATTAAACAAAAGAGAACAATCTGCTGATATTTCTATTAAGATTAAAGATCAGGAAGAATACAAAATGCTTTATGTCCAAAGAGACTCTCTCTTGAGAGGCTCCTGCGCTACATTGCTGGAGGAGGGGAAGCTCATGTACTGTGGCATGGCACTGAGGTTGTTGTGCACCAGGAATTCCGGCGACTTCTCATGGTCGCAGTCCATCTCCTGGTGTGCACGCTGCTGCTCCACCAAGGGGGGTTCCTGCTGCATCTGGATGCAAAGGATCTCAGCCTGGGCCACTGCAAGCTGCATCTGCAGCTGGGACAGCTGATTCTGCAAGAAGGAGATGGCCCCAACACAGCCGTACACTGGATCCCTCATCCTCGCTGTTGCCTCGTAGACCAAGCTGCTCACAGCGTCTGCTCTTTGCTGAACCGGAAGTTCCTGCATATCAGGTTCAGAATCCATGCCCGGCAAAGTAAGAATCAATAAGTATATGAATAATTCAAAATTCAAACCTATAACTTGAAACAGTAATCAGTTCTCATTAACCTGCAGCATCTTGCTCACGTTACTGGCACCAAAGACCTTGTGAACGATGGCAAACTTGTGGGGGTCATTGGAGGGGAAGTACGGCGCGAAGACGCAGTCCTTTGTGCAGCGTCTCCTCAGAAGCTTGCAGGAGGCACAAGGCGAGGTCCCAATCATTTCTTCTTCGAAATTATTAGCTAGAGGATCAGGAGTTAATTGATGTGAAGTTCCCACCCAGTTGTCAACTATAATTTAGTAAAATCTGCAGCAGCAGTAAGAACTAAGGGTTAGAACCAGGGAAGAAGTGGAGATAGGGAACAATGGCTTTGCCTATTTATAATGGAGGCCAGGGGCTAAACATTGTGGCACTAAAATCCAGAGTCTACACAGACAAAGGAATCCTGCAGGCAACCAGCTGCAATGCCTGATGCCTTCTTCTTCTTCTCGCACTGACTAATATTACTTGGCTGTAACTTATAACAGTCACAAAAGACAGCAACATTAATGTTATTTAATTGGCAAAGGGCATAAAATTCATCATTAGGAATCTTAGTTCCAACTCAACCAGTAAGTCGAGAGGTTAAATTTTTACAATACATACGCTACAGTGTTTTAATGTGTCCCAGGGGCATGTGTCCATTACATAGTTTGAGTGCTTACAAGTTACAATATAGGTATATACAGTCAAATATACAGTAACCATGTGTTAGTAATTAGTTGCCTCCAACTTATGTATATATTATGTGAATCATGGTTTAGATGCTCATTGAGAGATCTGATGAGAGAAGAAAAAAAAACAATGCAATTTAGTACAAATCAAGTAGCTAGAGGTTAATAATATTGCATTGCATGAATTGTCGGATCAAGCATTAATACTTGATTGTTTTGTATATATTAGATTCCGCCCATCTAAATTGTTATTATCAAACTAACTTTATGCTCGTCCTAGCTAACCAAACTTAATTGTAACTGAAGTAACTCATACACTTTACCTTGATATATGTGCACTGCAATCAAACTATATAATTTCATCTTATCTTTTCCTGTAATAACACGACGAAAATGAGAACTTGTAATTAATTTAGATGTAGAAATGTGAGAATTTGCTACTGATCAAGGTGGCTTGCAACAGTTATAGATTGATTCAAGGAGAAACATGTCTTTGCAACCAAGCAAGTTAACTAACCACGTTAATTCTATCACTACTTTTTGTGGTTCTTGTCAAAATTTTAAATTAAATAACATTGATTAGTAATCCTTTTTTCAATTACAATTAGTAATCCTTTTTTCAATTACAATTAGTAATCCTTCAAATCTACGATTCGACTAACAATCTAAGCAAGATATATCACAAATGCTAGTACATATATATCATCTTTGACTATGTCCTTAAGAATCATTAACTTTATTTGTAAAGCCCCAAATTTGCTAACCCCTAAGTCCAATTAACTAATCAACCCATTAAAATCAAGAAGGCCCAAAGATCTCACTTAAGTGAGTGTGCCCTAACTATAAAAGGGGAAAAATCAGAATTTGCCTCTTATTTTCCATTCTCACTTTCTCTCTCTTACTCTCATCTCCCTCTCCACACAAGAAGATCTCCATGGCTAGGGTTTGAAGCTCCTTCTTATTGTGCAACTCAAGAAGGCTTGGAAGAGGAAGAAGGAAGGTCAAGAGAGAAAGAAGAAGGGTTAGGAGTTCTAGGAATGGGAGGAAGAAGGAATCAAGAAGGAAGAAGAGCTAGAAGGAACTAGAGATTTTGCTAAGGTATGTAAAAGGGATCCAATCCCTCATTCTCTACCTCATTCAGTGGATTTGAGAAGTATAATAACATCATGTTCTTAGAACTTGAGATGATGGGATGACATGTTAGGAATGTTGCATATAAGATGTTTGTTCATATGTCTCAATATCTTTTTCCTATCATGAAGTGTATTATGGGTTCTATTATGAATATCATATTCTTAATGTGCTATTTAGTTATCCTTATGATTCCTCTTATGTTTTACCATGCTTTAAAACCTAGAGGTATGAAAAAGATAGATGAAGAACTCTAGAATGTGCATAATAATTCTAGATGGAAATTCTAGTTTAAATGTGTATCATGAGTATGTTATATGTGCAATTTAGCACTCCATGAACGTTAGGACTAATGTCATGATCTATTATGTTCTCAAGTTGTTTATAGAATCGATTTTATGCTTCCTTCATACTAGGAAACTCTTGATTTATGCTTTAAAGAGGAACCAAGAACCCCTAGAACCATGTACATGCTAAATGATGAGCCCTAGATGCTTGTAAGACTCTAAATGTATGATAAAAATCCTAAGTGATATTCATAACCTAGTTGTTTACCTATTTATGTCCCTTATGTTTATAAGAACATCATGTTCATAGAGTTAAAGATGAGGGGATGACATATTAGGTGTATGCATATTAGGTGTTTGATCTTATGTCTAAATGACCCTTTTCTATGTATTTGGTGTGACAAGAACCCTGTAATGAATGTTAGGTTTCTTTAATGTTGTAGTAATGTTTAAATAACCATCTTATGATCTCTCATGTCATAGAAATCAAATCTTATATTAATTGGATATATTCTCATGTATTAAGATTCCATTATAATGCTATGATTCATATGAGACATGCTATGATCAAATTAGATTTCTATTATGTAAATTTCTGCAATGATATGTTTTTTCTATGTGTCAAACTCCAAATGATTTGAAATTGATGAAATATAAACCCTAGGTCATGTATAAGAACTTAGGATGGATGTGTAACCCTAGGTTGTAACTTGGACCCAATTACATTCAATTTGATGTTTTTAGTGCATAAATTGAGATGTCAAGAACCCTGGAATGTAAGAATTCTCTCACATATGAATTCTCCTGAGAATGATAAGTTAAGTATGAAATGATTGAATTTGGGAGTTAAAATGGGGTGAAAACGAGTTCCAAGGCAACCATCACGGGCCGCGATGTGATATCACAGGCCGTGACAGACTCATCACGGGTCGTGATATGTCATCACGGGCTGTGAGAGCAGGGTCGTGACTATGGTCAGGAAACACCATTTCGGTCACGGCCATGTTGGAATATTACGGGCCGTGACGCGATGAACGTAACGATCAATACAGGTCGTAGCTTTCATTCCGGAAGGATTTTGGTCCGACCGTAAAATCTATTATGGCCGTATCAAACCCCGTCCGTTGCACCGCTTCGATCGGCTGTGACAAAGTTGTCACCGGACGTG
>LTAE01003389.1:61751-71928 GCA_001647135.1 Pontederia paniculata
GTATGTATAGAGAGAGAGAGAGAGAGAGAGAGAGAGAGAGAGAGAGAGAGAGATGAGAATCTCCATTAATGGCGTGATGTCAAAAAGATGCAACCCTAACCTTAGAAGCCGAGAGAAAAGAGCTCGACGTGAATGTTTGTTGGCGGACATTCACGTGGGTAACAAGTCTCCCTCCAGCCATCTGCCATCTCGATGCATTTTACATCACATACATTATATATCTGACTATTAATTGTTATATATCCTGCGGTCTTCATTTAATTAATGGTAATACTTTAGACAACCACCTTGTTAGCATCTAGTAAATGTTCACCTTGCATGGTTAACAAACTAACTAATATTAACTTACAAAAGGAGAAACGATTAAGCATGAAGTACAGCAGACTATAGGCTTGGGGTGCAACAAGTTTGAATAAAGTTTCAATGAAAAAGATTGGCCCTGAATTTCCAGATATTATTTTGCAGATAGATCATGAGGATTAAGAATTAATGTCTAGGCTGATTTGAATCAGAATTCAAACTAATTAAATTAACTCAGAATATGTTCAAGATATCAAGAATGTTGTGCAGCAATCCAGAACTGTAATATAGTAGACATTATATATAACACTGTTATTCTGCAAATGGACACATGTATATATGCTGTCTTACTGGAATAAAATTAATTGTGTAACGTAGCTCTGGAAAAGTTTGCAACTTAACTCATAAGATACAATAGGACACGAGGAACTTTAGGAAAAGACTTGAATATGATTTGAACAGCTATATATTACAACAACAAACAAAAAGCTTTACTATATATTACAAAAAGCTTTAATGACATTGCATTGTTAGGCACGCATGGAAGAACCCCAAGCATTGATTGTAGATGCCCTAGCTTGGTCATATATATTTCCAAGTTGTCAAGTTTATATATCAATATTGTTAAATAATTCTTACACTTTTTTTATCATTATTCATGTGATATAGATCATGCTACTGCTCAAAGGACAAGCTGAGTACTATTACATGCATGAACATAATTCAAATGTCATTAGAGAGCATCGGAAGGAATCTTCTATTTGCACGCAATCTGAATTTATTATGCATGATCACAAGGAGATAGTAAAAAGAAACCAGGAGCAAGCAAAGTGCTGCCTAGGGTTTGATTAAACAAAGTAGTAGGGCAGAATCAAATGGCGAGCCTTGGTAATGAGGTCCGACTTCGAATTTAAAGCAAATTAGGGGATTATAATACAAAGCCAAGTCCACAAGCTTCTGTTACCCAAGTCCCTCGCTCATCATCCGTGCATTTAATGACCTCACATGACCTGGTAAACACTCATATCTCCATTAATTTGTTAGTTATCCTTCGCGCTTTATCAGTAGTATAAAATATATTGGTCACCTTCGTGTTGGAACACGAAACAAAATTTTTGCTTCCAATACACCAATATATATCTTCTATATACGCCATGCGACTATCAACTGTGCACTAGAGACCTCTGCCATTAACAATGGAGAAAAACAGGCATCTTTTCCCTACTTAGAGAAGACAACAAAGCATACAAGCTCCCGGTGGATTTAGACCGAAGAAAAACATACGAGCTCCAATGTAGCATTTAATGCTCGGACTTAGTTATTTAAAATAGAAGTTTTTTTTTTGTTTCGTTTATGAAGGAGTACTCACGAAGCCCAGCAGAAAATAAGAACTGATGAAGAAGTGTACTTCCAGATATTTAACTCGAAGCTTTAATCTCTGAGTTAAGGTCTATCTAATTTGCTGCATTTTTATGGTGTCTGACATATGTAAGAGTATAAAACATACTTGTACGTGGAAATTAACATACACTGCAGTGTTACTTGATACTAAAGGGATTTGATACGTGCAAACAAAGGTATCAGGATTCTACAGAAAATTATCGGGATACTAGTATCATTTTTAGCTTAAGATTCAATGTTCTTGTTAAAGGTGTGTACGTAATTATATATGTTAATAATATGCATGATTAACTAGCGAAGAAAAATAAATGTGGACCATTTTTAGATGCCGAGATTTTTCACACCGTAGAATGCAGATGCATTGAGTTTGACCCTTTTGAAATTCTATTGATATTAACTAGCTAAGAAAACTTTAATAGAAAATATCTCGTTAATGGTGCACGCACCAGGGACAGGAGGTTGCCTTGATGATTGTTGGTTTATACATATAGGGTTAGCGTTCAAACTCCAAATCATGGGCTACTAGTTCGAGTATCAATAGGCGTGATCTAATTGTTGAAACTAATAGACAAAACAAAGAGAAAAAAAAACTAACTTTTGGTGTGATATTACATGTACAGATCGAGCAGTTGGCACATTCTGATGTATGTCAGGCTGTATTGAGAATGATACACTTGCATTCCATCTTTAATGTAATACCAAATTGACCTAAAAGATAGATGTGTTCAAACGATCGACTTAATTATTTTACCACTGAAGAATAAGATCATATCTTATTCTGCCAAATAATTATAGAATAAGTCTAGAATTAATCTGAAATGTAATACCCGAATTAAGATTGAAATAATTCTGAAATTAACTCTTATTTTTACGAGATAACAACTTTTTCTAATAAAAATACTTATATATATATATATATAATATATATATATATCTATACATATATGGATGATTTTGTATGAAGCTATAGTGAACTCTGTAACGGTTATGGGAAACATGTAACGTACATTGTTCTATTCTTTCAAGTTTCTGAATTTGGCTTCCAGAGTAGTCCCAGTATGGAACATAAAATCAGGAAAATAATTACTTTATGAAAGTATAAAGATGTCTTACCTTCTCGAGCACTAAAAGGAAATTATAGGTCCATTTGATATTCATACCCCTGTCTGGCCCTATCTTTGGTGAACATATTAGGCGGAGCCAAGCTGTCCCAATGGTGCCAATTGCACCCCTGGAAAACTGTTTCAGGTTTTAAAACTAGTGTAAATGCACACGTGAAATTTTGTCCAGATGGATATGCACTTTATGTAGTCATGTTATTAGACATGTCTTAGTTTGGTTCCTCTTGTTTGCTTAATTTTCATTACTTTTTTCTTTACTCTATGCTTTCTTTATCTTTTTCACCTTTGTTTTCTTATTTATTTTTAACTTTACTCAAATTGTAGATAATGTTGTATAAAATACCATGAGTTATTTTTATTTTTTTTTCTCGAACTATCGCGAAATTTTAGATATACCCTTTAACTATAAAATTTAACAGAAGTAGATTTAAACTTTCTTGATTGATTAGTTTCATTCATTACTCTAGTTTTCTATTTTATCAAATTATCTTAATTTATTAAATTACTATTTTACTATTTTCAACAAAAAAAACTAAAACTCTTTCCTCTCCTCTCCATCCTATCTTCGCTCTCTCTCTCTCACCTTGAGCTGGTTCATGGCGTTCAGGTTCAGGGCCACCTTGGCTGCATCCGATCCCGAAATTACCATGTTCAGCATCAGGAGCACATAGTGGTCATTAAGCGCCTTGTGTAGCAGGCAACCAACACTCTCTCAGTCACCTCAGAGCAACGCTTGATGTCATGAGGCCTGTAGATGAGGATCTCCGGCTCGATGATTGGGACGAGGTCATTCTCCTGGCATATGATGTAACAACACTCACTGGTGCCAATCTTCAACACAGCGCACCACTTGGCGAAGCACGCGATGGCGTCGTAGTAATTGGCGCATCGCTTGCTGAGGTCATCGTGGCCCTGGGTGGTGGTCTCGACAGTGTCCTTATCGACCTTGATGCCAGGGAGGACACCTCCTTCCTTCAAGACCTCGACGAATGGCTTCTGTGTCGCGATTTTCTGGAAGAGGGTCTCCTTGAAAAGGATGGCGCTAGTGAGGCACTGCAGAGCTCCGAGTGTGCAGAAAGGAAGTCGCGCAGGGCGCGACGGTTGGCCTCGACGTTCTCCACATTGATGCTGGTGAGTGTGCTCGCCTGCGCAGGCGAGCGTGATTGGGTAGGCGCGCCTATGTGAGGCGCGTCTATGAGTCGCATGCCGAGCTCGTTGAGGGAGAGGAGAGAGTTTTATTTTTTTATTAAAAAGAATAAAATAGTCATTAAATAATTAAAATAATTTAAGAAAATAGAAAACTAGATTGTATTAGTCAATCGAGAATGCTTAAAACCTACTGTTGTCCGATTTTATAGTTTACGGTATATTTGAAATTGTGTGATAGTTCGATAGAAGAAAATAGAAATAACCCAAGTTCCATGTATTTATATTAAATTAAACTTTATTTATTCATCAATATATGCTATTATATACACTACATTATACATTTCTACGTATATATTATTCTGTGAGTATATTATATAAATCAACTTATTATTTTATTTTATATCTAGAAATATGTTTTGAAGGTTAATTGTATGTGTTCCAACTCTGTTCTCAATTAATCCTTAACTCAAGTTTTAAATGCTACTATTTAGAAACAATAATAGTTGTCTTTCTCATATTGTGTATTTCTACTTGGTATTATATTTCATAGTTCAAAACATTTCTCTCTTGAAAAATATAATTTTTTTAATCAATGATGGGACTAGATAAGTGTCTAAGAAACTATAATTGTAATGCCCTAGATTTTAGTAATAATAAAATAATAAATATGTAAAGGTAGGATGAGATAAGGAAATATATAATTTGATTAGAATTAGAAAAAAAATGATATATATGAGTCAAAGTCAAAGTGGTATCCTAATATTTCCCTCATCAATTTAATATTCCTAATCCTATCTTAATTGATTTTAGGGGACTCCTAATCATAATACAACTTAAATCCTAAAGAGTTCTAATCATACTCAAACTTCATGATTAGGGATTTTCTTTTCGTATAAATAGGATCCAACCGCTCCTCCCATCCCACAACCTTTTCTCTTTCTCTCTCCTCTCCTTTGAAATTAGTTTCTTCATCCTCGGGATTCATGCCAAGGGAGATTTGACAGAATGCAGAATGAAAAGGGATGAGACACGGAGGAAAGAGAAGGCAATAGCAGGCAGCACGAGAAGGGACAAAAAGATAATTTTCTCAAATAAAGGTATGTAATTATGATCATAATTAAGGCTCTCGATATGTGATAGAATAATAATTAGTATAGATTTGGAATAGAATAATTACCCTTTTTTATCGGATTGATTATTGTATAAAATTATATTCAAAATAAATTGTGACGAACTCTCGGACATGAGTTGTGTTGTCTCCTAACACGATTCACGTTCAGTGGACTATGGCTACGCCACCCTGATGCCGGTTGTTTCTTCTTGTATAACACCAGCACACGGTAGGACGTGGACCATGTCGATTTTCGATGCAAGTCATGTTCTTCCGATTAACATAATAAGGAAAAATAAAAAACCCTAAATTGGGTCGTGTCGCATGAAGATGCGATGCGTGTTCCTTATGAAAAATGGCGGAGAAATTGTTAACCCTAACCCCGACCACATCACCCCAGACGCGGACCATGTGTCTCATTAATCTAAATCTATTTGAAGAATTGACATGATGCATACCACGTCACCCGGCAACTCAGGTCGTGTTCTGCAGAACTCTGGCCGATCTTCTGACACCATCGCGGAAGCGGGCCGTGTATCAGTACAAAAACATCAACCTTTTTAAAATTGTTTCCCTTTTTACGTCTATGATGTGATTGTATTGTTTTATTGAAGATTATTTGATGAACGGTGTAGATTTATGTGTCCTTAATGAAAACTTAGTTCAAGAATGGTATGGCTTAAAAAACTATAATAATTGTGATTGAATTTATGTATGAAGAGGAGGACCCCCGGTGAATTGAGGGATTTATCCCTATTGTTAACATGGACTTTAGACTTTGGATAATTGATCAAGTTCCTTCAGGGATTATCCTATTGTTTATGAAGATCTACTTTGGTGAGAGAGAGAGAGAGAGAGAGAGAGAGAGAGAGAGAGAGAGAGAGAGAGAGAGAGAGAGAGAGATTCCATGGCCTAGCTAGCCATATTGGCACCATGAACAATATGAATCTTTAATATATTGATAAGGCTCACATTGATTATAATGATTGTTTCACCTAAGGAAAGATAAACAGAGGAATATCAATTATTCAAAGCTTAATGATGGCTTCAATATATTGAAAGAAAAGATATGTGCATCATTAAAGGGGATGCAATTGATATTCTTGCCATTAATGAATATTGATATTGAAAGGTAATGTTAAGGGTCAAAGGTAAAGAATTGTCCTATGTAAATTACTAAAGTCTATTGTTAAATAATATTCTTTTACATATTGAGCATCTTATATATGATCTTTACATATTTAGTGTCAAAACTCACGAGAGCTTCATCTCCCTTGCGAATTCAGTTCTATAGGCAATTTAGGTGATTAATAGGTGTCGATGACGATGATGATGATGGTGCTTGTGATTGTCTGCTCTGCACATGAAATATGATCATAATTGAGTCTTGAGTCTTATGTAATAGAGAAAGATGAACTCTGATTCATTAGCCTTTTGTTTTGATTTAGCATTGATGATAGCTTTCTGTTGGAATTGAAAGGATGTTTTAGTTTAAATTGTTGGTTTTAAATGATGTAGGCTAGCTTGTTGGTAAGAGTAAAGTCAATTGAAGTAAGCCCATAACATTTTCAAGAGCACATTTTGCTAAGTGATGAGGTGTGATTTTGGGAGCGTTGTAATTAGGTATTAGAGCCTAATGAGGGGCACTTCTTAGTTGTCCCTAAGAATGTAGTGGTCCGCCCATGTGCAAGCATCACGACCCATCATCACGCCATCAGGCATGAGTTAAGTTATAACATAGACAATGTTTTGGTTCTAATAGAAATTGTATGCTTGTAGACGCCTCCAAGGCGTTCTAGTACGAATTGTCTAATAGAAACTATATTATGATATAATTTAGAAATTGACATTATTCTTAAGGAGGTTATCCCCATAATAAATTGATAATATTAGTATGTAATTCAAGGACAAATATAATTTTAAGGAGGTTATCCAAGGTATATATAATGAAATAATACTTCTCAATAAAGAAACAAACACTCTAAATGATAGGATGATAGATGTTAGTACTAGATTCGAGGACGAATCTAATTTTAATAAGGTTATGATGTAACGCCCCAGATTTTAGTAATAATAAAATAATAAATATGTAGAAAGATAGGATGAGATAAGCAAATATATAATTTGATTAGGATTAGAAAAAATGATATGTATGAGTCAAAGTCAAAGTGATATCCTAATATTTCCTTAATCAGTTTAATATTCCTAGTCCTCATCTTAATTGATTTTAGGGGACTCCTAATCATAATACAACTTACGCCCTAAAGAGTCCTAATCACACTCAAACTCCATCCTTAGGGTTTTTTTTCCTATAAATAGGACCTAACCGCTCCTCTCATCTCTCCTCTTTCTCCTCTCTCTTGAAATTAGTTTCTTCATCCTCAGGGTTCGTGCTAGGAGAGGTTTGATAGTGATAAATGGCACGTGAAGGAAGGAGAAGGTAATAGCATGCCGAATGAGAAAGGACGAAAATATAATATAAGTGTGACACAAATATGAGATAATTTTCTTCAAAAAAGATCTATAATTAGGATCATAATTAAGGCTCTTGGTATGTGATAGAATAATGATTAGTATAGATTTAGGATAGAATAATTACCCTTTTTCTTGGATTGATTATTGTATAAATTTATATTCAAAATAAATTGAGATGAACTCTCGGACACGGGCCGTGTCGTCTCCCAACACGATCCGCGTTCGACGGACTATGGCCACGTCACCCCGACACGGTAGGACACAGACCACATCGATTTTTGACATAGGCCGTGTTCTTCCAATTAACATAATAAGGAAAAAAAAAACCTAAACCGGGCCGCGTCGCATGAAGATGCGATACATGTTCCTTATGAAAAACAACGGAGAAATGGTTAACCCTAACTCGGACCGGGTCACCCTTGATGCGACCCATGTGTTTCATTAGTCTAAATGTATTTGAAGAATTGACATGACGCAGACCATGTCACCCGACAACTCAGGTCGTGTTCTGCGAAACTCTATCTGCATCTTCCCACACCATAGTGGAACGCAGGTCATGTCACCAATGATGTGGGCTGTGTTCCGGCACAGAAGCGCCAACCTTTTTAAAATTGTTTCCCTTTTTATGTATATCATGTGATTATACTGATTTATTGAACATGATTTGATGAACGGTGTAGGTCTAGGTGTCCTTAACGAAAACCTAATCAAGAATGATATTACTTAAAAAGCTATAATGATTGTGGTTGAATTTATGTATGAAGAGGAGGACCGCCGATAAATTGAGAAATTTATTGCTATTGTTAACACAGATCTCAGACGTGGGATAATTGAGTTCCTTCAAAGACTATTATATTATTTATGGAGATCTACTTGGGTTAGAGAGAGCTCATGACTTAGCTAGTCATATTGGCACCAAGGACAATCTAAATATTTAATATATTGATAAGGCTCCATTGATTGTAATGATTGTGTCACCTAAGGCAAGATAAATAGAGAAATATCAATTGATTCAAAGTTTAATGATGACTTGAATATATTGAAAGGAAAGATATGGGCATCACCAAAGAGGATGCAATTGATATTCTTTTTATCAATGGATACTGATATTGAAAGGTAATATCAAGGGGTCAATGGTAAGGAATTGTCCTATGTAAATTGCTAAAGTCTATTATTAAATAATATTTTTACATATTGAGCATCTTATATATGATATTTACATATCGAGTGTCAAAACTCACGGGAGCTTCATCTCCATGCGAATTCAATTCTGCATGCAATCTAGATGCTTAATAAGTGTCGATGGTGATGATGCTCATGATGGTTTACTGTGCACATGAAATAGAATCCTAGTTGAGTCTTGCGTCTTATGTAATATAGAAAGATGAACATTGGGTCATTAGCATTTTATTTTGATTTAGCATTGATGATAGTTTTCTATTGGAACTGATGTATCAGATTTTTAGTCTTCTTTATCGGAAAAGGATGTTTTAGTTTAAATTGTTAGTTTTAAATGATGTGGACCAAACTATTAGTCAAAATAAAATCAATTGAAATAAGCTCGTAGCATCCTCAAGAGCACATTTTGTTAGGTGACGAGATGTGATTTTGGTGGTGGTACAATAATATCCATTATGAAAACATATCTTAATATCCTTAAGATTTTCTCCCTTTTCGACTACTAATTTTATTATTTTAATGTCCATAGTATTTTATTTATTTTGTTCGATCGGGTACTAGCGTTATAATATATTTTTATTCTTTGAAATGTGCTTTCTTGTTTTTTTAATTAATTTTAATATTTAAAATGAAGTTCAAATCAATGTAAGTCTCTTAGGCTATGCTGAATACAAAAAAGGGTTATTTTCAATTTCCTCCCTTAAATTATGGCATATCTACTAACATAGTCCCTCAACTATATTATTATCCATTTAACACCCTTAAACTTATCTAATGATGACACTTAACCCCAAAAGTAAGATTTGACATTTTGTCTATCATTTTATTTATTTTTTTTAAATTACTAAATTACTATTTATCCTTCTTAGATTAATTAATCAAAGACAAATAGTCTTAATCTTGCTCAAGAGTATAAAAATTGCAATTGGATCAAAAAAATAAAATTGAAGCCGAATAATATTTTGAAGTAAAAAATAATACTTAAAAAATAGAAAAGTTAAAGTTAGATCTTAAATTTACTTAGAATTATGAGAAAAAATATATTATTAGATAAGAATCTAAAAATAATAATTTAAAAGGGTACAATAGTAATTCAATAAGTTAGATCTTAAATAAACTCGAGGGGTGCCTCAACACCTGTTGCCCTAAGGCCATCTAGTCTGGGAGTCATCAGTTGAAAGCCTACTACATGGACGATCTTGTGTACCCCTATTTGGAGACTAGAACTTAGAAAAAGAAAATTGATAGTTTAGTACAACATTCTTTGATAGCTCAACACTTGTGTTTTCAACATTAATGCGGCTATATGATTGACTGTTTTCTTGTATGGAGCTGGTTTAGAAATTTTTAAATATGTCAAAGTTTACAACTTTTAAAAGGATGGGATCTTTTGGTATGAGGATAGATACTCTGATGATGATCGTGTAAAAGAATAGTAAGA
>LTAE01003390.1:5396-37609 GCA_001647135.1 Pontederia paniculata
TTATTATTATTATTATTATTATTATTATTATTATTATTATTATTATTATTATTATTATTATTATTATTATTATTATTATTATTATTATTATTATTCAATTAATAGTTCACATTTAATTGGACTATATGCACGGAGATTTATATATTTCTATATTTATTCTTAAAGAGTTTATATACATACTTTAAAAAAATAAGAATTTAATATAAATTATAACAATAAATCCACTTATGAGTCAAAGCACCATATTAAAGAATGCATATTGCATTGGAAGCATTAAATGGATTACCAACATTTTCAATGATAGTTATGTTGCAAAACGTATTAACTTCAGTTTTAGAAAGGTATTAACTCTCCTCCTTTAATTTATCATTAATTCTTTAGTGTAACCATGGCATTTAAAATTTTGGTGAGTTGAATTTCATTTACGAGAGAGAGAGAGAGAGAGAGAGAGAGAGAGAGAGAGAGAGAGAGAGAGAGATGATTTTGATTCTCTGTTCAGCATCAAATGGTTAGGTGGCAGTTGAAGGGAAGATGATTCCATAAGTTCGAGGAGGGAAGAGACAAAAGACAGAACTATTGTTAACGCTTCATGGGCGTCCAAACGTAGTGTGCATGACAGTGCCTTGACAAAGAGGAACAACCAGAGCCTCTTCACCCTCCTTGTGCGCCAAATTGGGTTCTGTGCACCGATCTGAGCTTCCATCTTCTTCATCCTCCCCTTTTTGGATCCATCGGAGAAGGAAACCAGTGAAAGGAAAGGCAAGTAACAGCAATCTTCTTGTGTTCATCATCTGGTTTTTCCATTTGTTTCTGATCTACACTTCTTCTCTGTCCACAAGGTACAGCCTCTCTTGCTCCATTTTGCTTCTTTTCCGACATTTTGATGGTTGACCTTCATATTGCTTGTATAAAGGTATGACCTTTGTAGTTTCTCCGTGATTGCTTGTATAAAGTTATGACCTTTGTAGTTTCTTCGTGATCGCTTCATCGAAATTTTGATGATTCATGGAAACCTTCATGGGCATGTAAATGTCATGCTTTGAATTCAGACCTGACTAAGTGTGATTTGCATGCGGTTTTTGTTGTGTTTAACAAACATCTCCTGCGCCTAGAACAACTCTTGCATTTTAGCTTCTGGAGTTTTAGGGAGCTAGTTAAGATAATAATGATGAGCAGAATCAGATGGTTTTTTCTATATCAGACTTGTGAGGTTTACATGTAGTTACGCAGGGAGAGTAACATGAAATTGTTACAACAGAATATGACATCTATGATACAACAGATTGGTAATGCAATAATCTTTGTTGGAGATCTTACAAGGTGTACTTGAATTGTGCATGTCCATTATCTCCACAGCAAAAATAGAAGCACCTAATTCTGTTTCAAAACAATGCTTTCTTGGGGGAATGCAATCTCTGTTGGAGTCGAATTGAACCCATTGATTCCTATGGGCCTTTGTTATTCCTATATGCTGCGGAATCTTTTGTTTTTCATACCATGCATGGATAACTACTGAGCATTCTATTTGTACTATAATTAGTCATACAGAGAAATTAGTTTATCCTCACAGAGGAAAACCTCAATTCTCTGGTTGGATTGTGAAACTCAAGTCATTTTCTTGATGCTTGAAGCAGAATAGAGAAAGCTCCATCTAAAACTCTTGTACTGGTTCACCATCCATAGGAGTAATTTGACTTTATACTTTGTATCCTTGATTAAGAAAACTTTTGTTCTGGGATAAATATATCAGTTTCTTGCAGGTGTCATTTTCTTTTCATATCTGGGCATTCATGATCAAATGAAAGCTGCAACCTTCAATACTAATTGTCTAATGATGCCTATTTACTTATCCAAAGGTTGGTCTGCGTGGTGCAGTGTGTAAGCAATCATGTTTAGAAGGAAGCACAAGTCCCACGAGCATCAAGAGCACGATGCTGTACAGAAAGACAAGGTAATGAGAGTAACATTTTCAACTACTATTTTCATGCAAATTCATTATATATTTATAGACGTGATCAAATTATCAGGTTGCTTCAACTTGCATTTTATATGTATAAAATGTATTGCTCTCTCAATACGCAATCAGCAATGCGATGCACTCCCTTGAATTCTAACTTTATGTAACTTCATCTTCAAACAGATAGTTAAGGAGCTAAGGACTGCTATCCAACCCTTATCAGGACGAAATTTGAAGTACTGCACTGATGCATGTCTGAGGAGATACCTGGAGGCTCGGAACTGGAATCTTGATAAATCAAAGAAAATGTTGGAAGAGACACTCAAATGGAGATCAAGTTATAAGCCCGAAGAAATTCGATGGGTAAGTGCATGCCATGGAGCTGGTTAACTAAACTTCATATGATTTTAACAGAAAAGAAAAACATCTCTTTTTTAATTGTCAAGGATTTATGATTGTTTCAGCATGAAGTTGCTATGGAAGGGGAAACTGGTAAAGCCTACACAGCAGACTTCCTTGATCAAGAGGGAAGAACCGTTCTCGTGATGAAACCAGGGAAGCAGGTCTCAGCTTCCTTGTGGTCATTATTCTGAGTGTGATCTTGCTCTCTTTTTGTACAGCAAAATAGTAACTGAATTAAATTGCAGAACACTGCCTCGCATGACAGTCAACTGAAGCATCTTGTGTATCTGCTGGAGAATGCTATTATGAATTTACCTGAGGGTCAAGAGCAAATGGTGTGGCTGATAGACTTCACTGGATGGTCACTGAGTAACTCGGTGCCCATGAAGAAATTGTGATTAAAAGGAGACTAATGCAATTGTTTAATGATCATATGCAGGTTGTGAAGTACTTCCTGGATCCAAAGACACATCAGAAGGTGAACTTCGTTTATGCTGACCACGACGAGAGCAAGGAGTTCATGCGTCGACACTTTGATCTTGACATTCTACCCGAGGAATTTGGTGGAAGGCGCAACACGCAGTATGATCATGAAGACTTCTCCAAACTGATGAGAAAATATGACATCAAAACTGCCAGCTACTGGGATTTGAATGAGAAACCCACCAAGCTCAACCATGTTAAGCATGGGCATACTGTACCAGAACCAGAGCCATCCAAGGTTGCTGCCCATGCTACTTGAGCTAATTCCTCAAGTCCCCGTAATTCTACTATGAACATACTTGTCGTCTTGGCACATGAAATTCATTATATTGTTGTTGTTTGAACAAGGGAAATAAGGAAGACATAAGTGAAGGTTTATCAGTTCTTGTTTCCTTTTGTTTTCCAGCAAATTGAGTGCTCAAATAAAGAAGAAAAATCCATTATATGTTGGCTTGTAAAGTTCCTTCTGCACAAGGCTCCAGGGACCGTGATGCTACTGGACAAATTCACAGTGCCAGCTACAAGATTAGGCATACATAACTATGAACAAGATGCATAATTTTCACAAGGAGATACAAAATCACTAGCAAGAGACGCCTAACATCTGATGCCGAAGCAAATAATTCAGGAACTATTGCCATGCAGAACACCAAAATCTAGTAATATACTTATAGCCGAGTTTCTTGTTAGCATTGTGAACTTGGGAAATTAACTCTGTGAGGTAGCCGTTCCCCACTGATTCTTGTGTTGTTCAGATAAGTCGCCTCTTTAAGTTTCCGGTGGCAGCTTGATATGTTCGTACCAACAGACCAACACCTATTCCAACACCAAGGAAAATGCCAAGACCAACTCCGACGCCCACCCTCACTCCAGCATTGAACCATGAAAGCTCCACATCTTCGTCTTCAGAATGTTCGGTCTTTGAGTACATGGTTTCGTAGTCAACATCGAAATCAGCTTCTGACTTGTAAGTTTGTTCTTCAGATAACTGCAAAATACAGTAAACCACAAGATGTGATGAAAGCTATCATTGCATATATTATGCAAAATGTTTGAAGCTCAGGAAGAGCAATTTATACAATTGTGCAATGGACATATTATTTCAATAAAAGATTATGCCTGAAATAAATATATATCACGAGAAGCATGATAATAATACATCATGAAATTGTTTAGAAAATCAAATTCCCAGATGAGTCACAAAAGGACAAATTTGGAGTTTAGATTTCAGACTATCTTACAAAAAACTTATTTCCATGGTATTTTTGACTTGTTATTAGGTGTTCACAAGTGAGTCGGATTCAGGCCATTTTAAAATTTGAAGAAATAGAGACTTGTTCCTCACCTACTACTTCAATCTGTTGCTTGACTAGACATATCAACATATGGAAAATTGATTTACCTCATTTGATTTACTATATGGAAAATTGAGTCTTCCTATATGTAAACAGCTTTTTAACTGGACATATTTGTCTATTCCCTCAAAATAACAAAGAGCAATTTAAAAAAAAACATCTCCAAAGAATCAATGACCCAAGAATTTCAGTTAAATGTACCTCAAGCATTCTTATAACTGGTACAATAAAAAACATTACAAAGATAGATACATACATCAAATTAGAATGCGAACAAGTTACCTCAAATTTATCTTCAGACAACACCATGTCTATTTCAGTTGTCTCATTCTCCAGAATAGTGTCTAGCACAATCTTCACTGGCCGTTTCTTACTGAAACCCAGCTGAAGAGTCTTACTTAAAATGATGGGTTTACCAGAAAAGCAACCAGCAGCAAATACCTCAACCATAGACACTTTCGGTTCTACGTATTGCTTGCTCTTCAGAAAATCTGTACCAGTTGGTAACATAGACTGGATTTTCATGCTACATTTCTTGTCATGATATTGTGTTTTCCCTGTTACACTATCAACATTTGGGAGTTCAAAGACACCAGCAAGAAGCAGATAATCTCTATCATACACCTCAAATCTTACTCTTCCAGTCATTTTTATACTATCTGTGCTGACAAAGGTTACTTCTTCTGACCTCTTATCAACTCGGTCCCTTCGTAGAAAAGAAGCATAATTGGAGTAAATTCTGCTTCTCCTGCCATTCACTTCAATGATGGTATCATGAGTAAGTGGGATGTGGATAAGGGTAAGATGTTGTGGAGTTGATTCATCAACCTTAAAGTTGCTTGCTCTCACATAGAATACTCTCAAATCAAAGACATCAAATGGCATCGAAGGGTGGTTTGTGTACATAGTGATCTCGCGTCCTGGACAATATTTCTCAACTTTGTTTGCTATGATTATAACATGAGTCCAACTGGAGGCTACTTCCCTCTTACAAAAAAGATCTCGGGCACATTTCAGTTGTACTACTTTGAAGATTCATGTGAGTGAAGCTCACTAAATGTAATCAGCCTGCGACATGCATTAGAATAAATTTTAATTCACAACTGACATAAACATTGCCAATGGTGATATAACAGTGAGGGGAAGTAGATATTTAACTTATTCTGGTTCCAAAAAACACTGATTACCTCAGCGCAAAATCAACCAAGAATATAAAGAACACACCAAAAAGCTGAAAAAAGTCTTTTATTTGAAAATATTTTTTGTCACAAAGGCCTTTGAGCTTACTACAAAGAGCAGACAATTAAAAGATAATCGAGTCCTTGTAATTAAAAAACTCCTGGAGGTCTAACATCCACAGGAATTAAGGCCATAATCAACCCATTTATTTGTTTGATAAAAAAAATATTCTGGAAAACCAATTTTGGCAAGGAACTTGCTCTTTTTGTTCTTGCAATTATGTTGAACAAACTATGTGAAACTAAGCAATGCAAACGTTATCATTTAGAATATTTCATGAACCAAGCCGAGAATCTGAGGAAAGGACAGTAGAAAAGTACCATCTCATAAGGAAGCAGAAAACTGAGACATCCAAAGTTAACAGCAAAGTGAGAATTGAGGCCTCGGCAATGTTATCTAGAATTTTGTTGGAATATTATCGATGAGTTTGAACTATGTTTGCTAATCATTTCATAAGGAGGCAAATGGAGCTATGATATTTTTTTCTCGTTTATGTTATTTACTTGGATTCAGATGTATAGCTGTTTAGAGGTATCAACACCAACACATACCATAAACGATCATTTCAACACAACAACAAGAACTCGGTTCGATTGACATATGAACAGAACACGATCACGGTGACAAAAACTAGAACACCAAACCCATTAATGACCATCCAGACATAAGGATTGCTTGCAACACAGCAAACACAACAAGGAAACCGCGGAGGAACAAAAAAAAAGAACACAATAATAAAAAGTAGAGGAACCCAAAAGTCTCACCGGGAAGAAAACCCGAGGCTGATGGCAGAGACTTGTCTGAAAGGCTTCTTTTTCTCCTTGTTTGAACTGAGGAGTATGAAGCCATGAAAAGCTGTCATCTTCCGTCCTTGGGAACCAACTCACATAATAAACAACTCCTAAACAAAGAAATATTTGTATTTGGAACGAGCAAAATAATTTTTGCGTGCCTTTTCTCCTTCAGTCACCACGTTGCGCAACCGGCCAAAGATGACACGGGAGATGAACTAATACATATATATAGGGTACATCATGTATCATTTATTTTTCATTGTTGGATCTGATATCAACGATCAATAAAAAAACGTTCAAATCGGATTAAAACTTGAGTCGACACTGGTTCACATAGTTAGGGCATGGATGTGCAGGAAATTTTTCTTTCTCTCGCGTCGTCTTGCTCTGTCTTCATCGTCGCGCCGCCACCCTGCTCGCAGACCCGCCTCCGTGCCCGTCGATGTTGGTGCCTCTCGCAACGCCGATGCCCTCATCTTGTTGCTATCTTGAACGCCTCGCCGCCGCCCCACTGCCTTGTTGTTGCGCCGCCCCGTTGTCTTGCTGCCCCACTATATTCCTCGTCGTGCCACCATATCGACGTTGTTACCTTCCTCGCCGTGTCTTCCTCGTTATGTTGCCCCGCTGAAATATGAATCGGACTTGTGTTTATTTTAGTTCTTAAAGGAATTTTAATTTTCATTATGTCCATACGAAATTGCGATACAGAATGGGAAACATGCATTGCAGGGGCTTGTTGCAACTTCAGATCAAGTTGCAAAGGCTGATGCTTCTCATATTTTCAAAGAAACAACTGATCAATTGTCAGCATGGGCTTTTTGTTTAGGTTCACTTTTTGTGTACATACATTTCTATTGGATCTAGATGTCAAAATTATGCATTCCTCTAATGCATGGTGGTTTATTTACTGTTGAAGGTTTAATTTCTCATAAGTAAACTTGTCCATTTCATATTTGTGACTTATCTATTATTTACCTTGAGTATGGTTTGTATCAAAACATCTGCCTAGTAGGTGCTTGCTAAAGATTTGATCTCACACAAAGATGTTCCTCTTACAAAATTTCACAAATTTCATCTTTAACCTCGAGGGAAGCAATCCTTTAGTGTGTGTCCTAACATTGTGAACCTTTTATGTTTACTTTTTTTGCTGATCACAAGGATGTGATTTTAGGGAATCCGGTGTTTGACATTCTTGCTCAAATTGAACATGGAAAATCTTGCAATAATGCTGCTTATTTGCAAAGGTTTATCAGAAACTAAACATAGAATCATACACAAGAACAATGAAGGCATATTTGTCGCATAAATCGAGTACAATCTTGTAGTAATGTGTATGTTCCTTCAAGTTCTCTCAGTATCACGTGATTGAGAACAATGTTGACAACTAAAAGTTGAGCTTAAATGTCTTACGCCCATTGTGATTGTGAAGAGGACCCAACCATTTTTTATTACTTTGAAGTCATTGATAGAGATTATAATTTGTATCCTCTTTTGTGATATATGTATCTCTAGTGGTTCTGGAACATGGAAGAGATTGCATCAGACTCCGCAAGTGGTGTGCATATTTCTATAAACAAGTAATGCATGCAAGTTAGATCACATACATATGCATATGTAGATAAGCATGTAAATTAAAGATTTGGAGTTTCCTTGATGAGGGGAATGCAACCTATTAATTAAATATCTTAATGGTGATCTAGGACGTGATCATATTGTTAAATTTTTTATGCTTAATTATATTAATGACGAAAATGTTTCAGCAATCAAGCACCTCAGCAATCACAAAAAGGACCATCTGTGTGACACATTGAAGCCGAGATTGAAACTTGGAAAAGACCTCATCCTAAGCTCAATTTCAGGAAGAAAATGGTGTCTCCATTTCAAGAAAAAAAATGGCATCTGACAATATATGTTCACCAACATCTTTGAGCATTCATTGCAGTGGTAGAGCCAGGATGTTTCTTGATGGGTTCACTAATAAAACTAAAATTTATAAAAAAATATTATATTATTTCAATAATTGATTTTGATGGTTTTATTTTTTGAAACATGTCAATAATATCATTGTTGCTTACAATACAAAATACATCTTTCTCGATATATGTAATTAAACAATTATTCATTCATTGATCTCCTTAGAGTCAAATTCAAAAGTAAATATACCAAAGGATATATAATATGTCTTCTAGTTTCCACCACTTTTTAAGAAAGGTCAACAAATTCTCTCAAATTTTGAAAATGATCATCTGAAAGTACATTAGCAATATTGCAATTTGATGCTTAAGCATAACTAAATTAGTTTTTGAAAAGTCGTCTGGATAGAATCTTTCCAACTTTACAAGTTCATCAATATTAAAAGCTTGAAATGAATCAATGGATTGAGACATGCCATACAAAGAAGCAACTCCATATTTTTTCATTAAAACGATCATCGAGCCCTTGAAGCAACATATCAATAACCATCATAACTAATTCAACTCGATAATAATGTAAATTTGTGATTTGTGGAGCTTCATGTTTTGATCTTCCTTCAACAACAAATATATCATCCATGTAGGTATTACAATGTCATGTTTCTCACAAAAAGAAGAAATTGCATCATTCATTAGTGAATCTCATTTGTGATCTCTTATTCTTTTATAATTACTCTTTGCAAATTTTAAGAAGTGACATAGCATTCATAATATCTTGATCCTTCCTTTGTAATGATAAAGATAAGACATTTGTAATTTTCAATATGTCTAACATCACTTGAGAATTAAAGACAAAGTCAAATGATTATAAATATTTTAAAAGAAAATGTGTTTCGGCTCTTTTTTCATATTGAAGTGTTTCTTCACCTTTGACAAACTCTAGTACATCAAGCACAATTGAAAAAGTAATTTCTAAATTCACAAGCATACCATAATGTGATCCCCATCTTGTATCACCAATTTTTTTAAGGTTATTTCTTGATTTAATCCTCGACCACTTTGTAATTCACATATTCTTAAAGTTTTTACTATTTTCGTAGTCTGAATTTCTTGCAGTCTATCTTGTCGCTTACCAGAGGATCCAATTAAATTGGTAAGCATAGTAATTCAATTAAAAAGATTGACAGCATCAACATAATTTTTTGCGATAGCAACAAGAGTCAATTGAAGTTGATGAGCAAAACAATGAATATAATATGCTGACATATTTTTTCTTAAGATCAAACTTATTAAACCATTAAACTTGTCTTGCATGTTACTTGCTCTATCATAAATTGGCCTCTTATTCGAGATAAATGTAATCTATGTTGAGAAATTATTGAATCAATTGCTTCTTTAAAGGATGAAGCATATATATCTTTGACATAAACAATGTTAAGAAATCGTTCTTTAATTAAATTTCAAATAATTCATCTTCAATATCATCAAGAATAAATTTAGTTGTTTCTTGTGCAGCGGAATTTACAAGATCCTTTTGAATATCATGTGACATCATTTGTTGATTTCATGGAGCATTTTTCAACACAACTTTAGCCATGTCTTTATTATGATCAACAAGAAATTTTAGATGTTCTAAAAAATTTCTCTTATTTTTTGAAATATCAAATTCATCATGGCCACGAAAGGATAACACTTGATGCAAAAAAAAATTTACACAAGCTAAGGATGTATGTAAACTAATTGTGTTCTCATTTTTCACTTGAGTCGATTGTTTGTTGAGAGTTACTTGAATGGATTGATTTTGCTTCATTAAATTTTCATATCTATTAACAACTTGATTATGAGGGTTGCTTACTCCTCCAACATGAATATCAAGTCTCTTTTTCTTATTCCACCATTTATAACCCTCAGTGACAAATGCATCGCCTCCACTCTGATTTCTAGTATCTGATTCAAATAAATAGCAACATAAACAAAAAAAATGGCATCTTTCGTAATACTATAGTCCAACCAATTGGAATATTGTGTGTATCAATCATGATTGAATCAACGTAATTTACCTCCCATATCAGTTTGAGAAAATTTATGATTTCGAGATTGGAATGATCTTTTAAATAAGTACATTCTTCTAATCTCATCTTGATCATTAGGATGATAACTTGATTTTTTTTCCTTTTTCCAAGATCAGATGGAAGAGTGCTCAAATCAATTTGAATTTGTTTAGAAAGATGTGATGATTCGTTCAAAGTATTATCACTTTCATTTCCTTCATCAGGAAATATATTTTCATAAGTAGATGATATTTTTTTAAAATATTTTTCCAGTGACATAATTAATTGCAAAAAAGTTTAATAAAGTTTAATTGAACAAATAGATTTAAAAAATTATAAAACATAATAAGAGAAAGAAATATGTTATTACGCATAAAGTCGATATCTCAACAGAATACAAATTAGCAACCTACTATATGCATAATATATTAATGATCAGTTATTCAAAAGCTAAAAATGATATGGGAATAACGTATATGATAAATGAAGAAAAAAAATACAAGTAAATATATTTGTTATAGAAAATTATGATGAAAGTAAATAAATTAAAGATAAAAATAACATATAAAAAATGCATATCTGAAAAATTAAGAAATAGGAATAAAAATCTCAGATTTTTTCTTTTGAATAATTAATAGGTTATTAAGTGAGATAAATAACTTGTATTTACATGGAATTAGAATAGCTTAGTTGTTAATTGAGTTGAGACTTAAAATTGGAATGAGTAGTAGTTGTACTCAATTGAAATAGGAATACTAATTGAGCTCGGATTGTTGGGCTCAATTGAAATTATTGATCGCAAAAAAGAAAGAAAAATGCGAAGACTGGGATTCGAACCCTAATGGGTTCCTCACAAAGCAGGGAGCGACGACTCATATAGAGAAACTAACTTGGTGTCACATACTATATACATGTTTTATATTGATTTTTCAACACCTGCACATGCAGGCGTCTCTCCCTTAATTCATTGTCAGGACCAAGGATGGTACTTGTGCGCCAAGTCAGTGTGCAAATGATGAGAAGAGAGAGACAAGAGAGTGTGCAATAGAGAAGAGAGAGAGAGGAATGAGAAGGAGAGAGAAGACATGGTGAAATAATTTTTTTTAAAATTAGAAGAGAAAATGATAATTTAACAAATCAAAATAACTTTAAAATATTTATACTAGATAATTGTATTAAATTATCCAATCGAAAAAGAAATTATATTTATTTTTACTCGATTTCATAATTTAAGTGTAGATTCGAAATTTCGAAGATTTAATCCTTAATTATAATATATTTTAAAATTTAACTCCCATATAAACCAAACAGCCCTTAGGTCCACAAAGGCCCATGAGATTAGACGAGCCTTCGTAATCCACATTCTCTTCACGTTTCTCCTTTTTCGTCTCCGACCGGATTCTTTTTTTGCCGGCGGCGATCACACCGGAAAAAGATGATCCGTGCTGTGATAGTAATGAGCACACAGGGTAAACCTCGTCTCCTCAAGTTCTACGAGTTTCAGGTTGATCTTCTTCTCTTCTCTGCCTTTTCCCCCAAAACTTCTGGTCTCAATCTTACTCTTATTTTCTTGATATATCTCAGCCGCCGGAGAAGCAACAAGAACTCATTCGAAGCGTTTTCGCAGGTAAACAGAGCTTCTTAATTTCGTGAAGCAGCATCATTTGACTGGAATTCGGTTATTTTTTTGCTATCTTTGTTCTTTTTGATCGTTTGGACTTCTTCCTGATTCAACTTTAAAAAAACAGTTTTTTTTCTGTTGTACTGCTAAATCACAGTTTTGTCGGGGAGACCGGAGAATGTTAGCAGCTTCGTTCAAGCAGATGCAATATTCGGGCCGGTAACTATTCTGCAGCCTCCTGTTCTTTCTTTGTAATGAATTCGAGCGTTATGAAGGTTCATACATTTTAGTATCACGTTTGAATTTGAGCTTCTGAATGTTAGACATTTGTTTCACAGTATTGATCCAATTGCTGAATTCATTATAACATGAATTTCCAAATATACGTTTGTTTGACTGAATTATTGGTCACAGTAAGATAGGTATTGGGAGATTTGGTTTAAGTGACTTGTTCAAGCTTACACTGCAATAGGATTAAGATCTCTACTGTTTTTGTATAACCTCTTTGTGATTGCAGTTGAGCTTTTTGTGACAGGGTACACAGTTGGTATACAAGCATTTCGCCACACTGTACTTTGTATTAGTGTTTGATAGCGGTGAGAATGAGCTAGCGATGCTTGATCTCATTCAAGGTACCAATGAATCATTGTGTGCCCTTGAAATGTTGTTTTATTGAAACTTTGCTCTATGTGATATGATGCTGCAGTTGTAATACACATCTAGGCTGATGATTTGATTATAGTGTCTGATGATCATAAGTTTAGAAAATTTAATGTCATGAAATTTTGCTTCATTTTGTTTTAGATATCTTATCAGTTGACAAGGATGTTCTTTTGTGTCAATTGCAGTCTTTGTTGAGACACTGGATAGATGTTTCAAAAATGTTTGTGAGCTTGACATTGTCTTCAATTTTAACAAGGTACCATTACATTCTTATCTAACACAATATGTGACTACATTGATGTGTGAGAAGTTCTTCTGTTGTTTTTTACAGAACAACCTGCAAGTAAACAAAATACTACCCTCATTTAAATGTAGTGAAGCACTGGCTTTGCATGTTAAAAAAGAGATCAAACTATAATCACAGAAAATGAAAGGGTTGATTACAGATTATGCACAATCAAGAATAATTTCTTTTATGTTATGATAAGATATCAGTATATTGTTCTTTAGTCGTTTTCATTATTTTTTGTTTCATCCTCCACATAAAACTATTTTTCATTTCATGAAATTTGTATTTCTAATGCATAAATATATGTTTGCATAATGTACCCTAGATTTTAGAAAATCAACGTACCTCATACCCATACCGGACTGTACTTTTATGGTGTACCAATGCGATAAATGGAACATCTTAAACATGACTGAAACATAATACCTTGCATGAGAAAATGCCTTTTATCTCCATTTCAAGAATGTCGTGTTTCAATGCGTGCTGATTAGAAACCTGCATAAGTGTCATTCTGTAAGGTTGTAACTAAAGTAATGTTTTATAACTTATTATTTAAGCAGGAAAATATATAGATCATATAATCATCCTTTCCTTGAAAGATACATGCAAAATATAGGAACTTTTTCTGTTATGGAAGTCATGTAATTGGCCATCATTGTGGAGAAGCAAGTACTTTTATGCCATATAATAAAAAATTCTCCATTCCAAGAATCTTATGGGATTTTTAAACTTTGTTGGGATATCTTATAGAATTATGACTGAATGTATTACCTTGCAGGAGGAAAATACTTTTCTTCTCCATTTCAAGTATCTTTCCTTTAGGCCTTGCTAATAAGAAACCTGTATAAGGCTTTAACTTAATGTCTTACCTTATCATTTAAAATTTCTTCAACTTTTTTTCTGCTTGGTGCATCAAATGATTTTCTGTTCCATGTCACTGTCCAATGTTGTTTAGCTGATTGTGACAAGCAATTGTCGCATACCTATTTACCAGTTCTATTCAGAAATAAAGTTGGATATTCCACTTGCAAATATTTGACTATGTTGCAGGAGTTCTTACCTTCATCCATTACATATTCTATGCTGCTTGCTGCTCTGCCACTTTCTTTTGTGATGAAAACGATATGATATTAACCCTGAAAGAAAAAATGAGATCCTCTTTCTTGCTAGTAATGAATTTTTTTTGGGGGGGAGGGGATGGGGCAAGGATGTTTATCCATATGGCTTCATTTGTCTTCGAGTGACTGATGTGCTTTGTTAAAAAATGTTAAAATATATTTCTCTCGTGCAGATGCATACAATTTTAGATGAAATTATATTTGGAGGACAAGTTCTGGAAACTAGTTCTGAGCAAGTAGTAAAAAATGTTGAAGAAATTACAAGGTTATTTCTCTTTCCTTCATATGCTCTTGCTTTGTATCTCGTGTTAAATGCAGAAGCCGTATTTTCACCTTTTATTTTCATTAATCAATCCCTTGTGTTACTTGTTTATTGTTGTGTGAATATTCAAATACGTCACTGTAATGAATCTTTTCTCATCTTTGTAGGCTAGAAAAATCTTCAAATTCAATCAGTTTCGTGCCAAAGTCGGTGTCAAACAGGTTTGGCCGCTAGGATTATCATCGAGGATCATGCAAGCCTTAAATAGATGTTTGGACAATTTGTTTCTATATTTCTATATACAAGAGGCCACAAACTTGACGCATTTCTGAGTCTTTGTACTCGAGTTTAATTTACAGTTTTGGAAACAGTAATGTTGCTGCAAATTTCCCAATTATTTTGGCCAAGAGATGCTGAAGTTTCAGTCATTGTGGAAAATCTCTGTCGTGAGAATTGTGGAGTATACTAAATTTACAGCTGTGTTTGGCCTACAAAATTGAGTAGTTAATACTTAATAGTGAATAGTGATTTAACTAGTGTTTTGATAAATACAACGTTTAAGTTAATCAATGATCGTAAAACGACTAGAGTTGATATAATTAATCATTTAATAGTTTAAAGTTATTATAGCATCATAAATGAAAATCATTTTATTTTTATTTTAACTATTTTAATATTAATGAATATAACAATAAAATAGAATTTAAATTTTATTATAGTAACAATTCACTAATGGATGTTTTTTCACATAGAAAAGTTTATAAATGATTGAAATAATAATAAACAATACAATGGTGAAGAACAAGTATATCACATAAATAGTAATTAATAAATCAAATATCTTAAGGGTCTTTAAAAATAAATTGTAACATGCTAGTATGTATCTCAAAATGTTAATCTTTTAAACGTCTCAAAACATTTTAAACATCTCAAAATGTTGTATCGATTATCAGTTGTAATTATTAATTATAGTTATGAAACTGCTAAAGTACCATATCAACTTAATCACGGTACTATATCATATCTTAGATGGTATTGTTATTTTAATAGCATGTCACAATACATGCATCCATTCCTTATGAATAAAGCATTTGCAATTGATTTTTTTTTCTTCTAGCATAATGTTTTCTATGTACCCATCTTTATTATGTTAGATCATTGGAGCTTTTAAAAACATTGAGATGACCAGTACATCCTTCCCTCTAAACAAAATTGATTTTAACAATTCACGTGTCTATATCTGCAACATGATTATTTATTTTGTTTTGCTTCATTAGAAAGACACTTGATTATTTAGGTACGTATTATTCTTGTTTTTCAAATTCTTTGTTGCAAGGTTATAATTGAACATGCCAATCTTATTATTCGCTCTACAAGGATCGCACACCACTCTTGAATCATCCATTGTATCGTGGCACATAACTCTCCTATTCCATAGCCATGTTTACAGTTTATTATGTAACTAATATATAATAACATTCTTGTCATGTAATATTTATCTAAGAAATACAAGAAAGTGTGCACTTTGATGGTGTGAGAGCAAAAAGGTCACCATGGCTTCCCCTACTGACACCACCTTCTTCTTCAACCGTACTCATTGGAAACACTAACAACCTCTCTGCACATGTCCGACCTATGATAAAAAAATTGAAGGTTTCCTGGATGGCACATTTCCTCCCCCCACCGTCTCTTCACACTACCAATGTAACACCTTCCCTTAGAAACACACTTCTTGAATGACATCGCAAAGACCAAATGTTACTCAAGGTGCCTCCCTTAGAAACACACATTCTTCAATTGAAAATGCAGCTGCAAAATCTAAAACAAGATGACTCCTCCCTCTACATCTCCGACAAGCCAAATATATTGTTGATGAAATGAAATGAATGCACCAAGTCAAACTCTTTCTCATTCAACTTTAGTGCCATAGTTTACAACAACTCGCATCTTGATTATGCCCTTAAAGTTGCCTCTCTTTTTTCTCGTAAAACTCATGTCTAGTTCTTTGAGTTTCAAAGCATTCTTCCAAGTCATAAAGTTTGTAAATATATCTCAATCATTCTCCAACCCATTTCACCCTAATGCCAATTACACAAGGTACAATGCAACTTCTGCTACAACAAACAACCCCGTCGGACAAACACCTTGCAACCGTGGATGTGGTCGAACCTCTAAAAACTGGTGCCCCATCTATGGATTCTGAGCACATTCCCCCATACAATTTCCACTATCGCAACCCAACACTCTTCAGCCTTAAGTGCATTCAACAATAATGCACCATATGCATCCACCTCCATTGTGGCATCATTTCTTGGCGCTTATTCTAAATAATACCCTAACGTAGGTGCAACCCATCATGCAACTCTAGATCTTTAATAGCTGGAAACGGTTGAGCCATACAATGGAGAGAACCACTTGCAAATAAGAAACAAAAACATTGTACTGATTCAACATATTGGTCAGTCCACTATATCTTCTTTCTACATTTGCAAATGTTTTACATGTAACTACTATTTCTAAGTCATTTCTTTATGATTGCCAAGGATAATAACTGACTACATTGTTGAATTCCACCCCACTCTCTTTGTTGTCAAAGATCATGAAACCAATCAACAATTTCTTTGGGGCCGCATTAAAAACATTTTGTATCATATTCCCTTCCAATTTGTGTTTCATGTTCCTTCAGCTCATGTCAGCAGTCTTTACACTAATGTCTAGGCATGTGAGTCCTGGCCATCCACATGAAGGTACTCTTCGTTGGATCCTCATAGTATTGTTCCACATCGAAAAATTCGTGCTCCTACACCTTATTGTGTCTCTTGTCTCCAAGGCAAGGCGAGGCTCCTTCATCTTCCAATTAGCAATAACTAGAGTTTTGCACCTCTAGAACTAGTCTTCGCCGATGTTTGGGGCCTTGCACCGCAACCCTCAGTTGATGGTCATAGATTTTTTGTTCCTTTTATAGACAATTACATAGGTGTATCATTTGCTTCAAACATCTAATATAATAAAAATAGTTCCTACATTGCATCAACTTCTTGAGCGCCAATTTGAAACGAAAGTAAAGAGCCTCCGATCAGACAATGGAAACAAGTTCATTGTATTGTTCCATTATTTAACTTCTCACAAATTACTAGACCACCTCACTTACCCTCAAAACCTTAAGCAGAATAACACGGTCGAAAAAAAGAATCCAACATCTCGTTGATACCAAAGTTACCATTTTGGCTCCTACAACTATTCCTAAACCTTTCTAGCATTTTGCCATATAGACTTCATCCTACCAATCAATCATTTGTTGTTTCATCTTCTTCATAAATGACAACCAAATTGCATACTCTTGTGAATCTTGGATGCATGTCTTTCCTCTATTATGACCCTACAACTGGCACAAGTTTCATACTCACATTATATCATGTGTCTTTCTCGGCTACCTATCAAATCATATCGGTTATTGCAATTTTGATTGTTTCACGGGAAAAACATACATTCGCACATCAGTTTGATGAAACCACCTTTCCCTTTCACACAACAACTCCAAAACCACTTTCTCAACACATAGCCATGTATCCATGATTCTCCATCCCCATCACTTATGCCTAGCCATGACATGTCCTTCAAGTATTACAGTCACATTGGCATAGTCTTATATAGAGTCTTCTTCTACAAAATCTCATGCTCCAAATCCCATTCCTACCTCTCGCATTTTGTGCTTGCACAACTTGCTGGCCAAAAAGCTCTGATGGTTGTCTTTAGTGACACACCAAAGAAAATGTTGAACCTCATTGTGAAATGTCATGATAAAAGATCTCATGGCTCTCATTCGCAATGGCACATAGACTCTAGTCTCTCGACACACTAACATAAATGGTGTTGGGATATTGGTTGCAAGTGGTTGTTCTAGAAGAAATTCAACACTAACGATAACATCGATAGATACAAAACATGTCTTGTGGCGAAAGACTTTCATCAAAAGCTCTCGGTGTTGATTTTGGTTATATCTTTGCTATTGTTATAAAATTGACTATAATTTGGTTGGTCTTATCATTGGTGCTACACAAAGGTTACCCTCTTCATCAACTCAAGATCAGCAACACATTTTTACATGGTGATCTTGCTGAAATTATGTACATGGAACAATCATTAGGCTTCTATAATGTTGATCATCCCGACTTTGTTTGTTGCCTTCAAAAGTCATTATAAGGACTGAAACAATCTTCTCGTGCCTTGTCCAAACTCTACTTGTAATGCTACTAGACTATGGATTTTGTTCATATGCAACAAACACTTTTATGTTCATCTTTAACATTATGGGTGTTATAGCTTATGTCTTGATATATGTCGACAACCTCATCCTAATAGGTACCTCCATTATTCTACTGAACAACATCAAAGACCATCCACACACTCGATTTTGTGGTACGTGATCTAGGTTGGTTACACTTCTTCCTCGAAGTCGGGGTCATTCATCAAGTCGAGGACTTTGATCGATCTCAATAGAACTATGTTTGTGGCATCTTACACTGCACCAAGTGTCTTATGCAAAATCAACACCATTCCCACTTCCCACCAAGATGAAGTTCCATCCAACCGTTGAGAAGTTGTTTGTTGACCCTACATTATATCTCCAAACAATAATATCCCTACAATATCTTATAATTACTAGGTCGGACATCACCTTTGTCGTTATCGATTTATGTTAGTTCATGCATCAACCCATAAATGAGTAGTGGCAAGCTTACAAATGAATTATCCGCTATCTTAAAGGAACTCAACACTACGACCTTCATTTCTTGTGTTATTCCGACACAAGACTTCATGCCTATACTGATGTAGATTGGGCGACTAGTCTTCATGATAGAAAATTTGTCAGCAGTTATGGCATCTACATGGGATCGAATCTTATATCATTGTCCTCCAAGAGATAGAAGACAATCTCTAGCTCATCCACTTAGTCTGAGTACAAAGTTCTTGCCAACGCCACCGTTGAACTCATTTGATTGTTATCCTTGTTGACAGAGGTTGGTGTCCATCCATCTTCACCACTGGTCCTATGGTGCGATAACATCGAGACCACATATTTTGTCGGCCAACCTGACACCTCATACTTCAACTGCCAATCATCCTCACAATTCATGCACAAACAAAATACGTTGAAGTCGACTTCCACGTCACGCACTTAGTTGCTAATAGTCGGCTTGCTAATGAAACCACTCGTTGGTGTCCGCTTCCAATATTTGCAGGACAAGCTCCGTTTCGGACTATAGCCATGTTGTGCTCGAGGAGGGACAATAGAATATGTGAACCTTATTATTGGTTCCACAACCATCATGCATCACTCTTGGATTCACCTTTGTATCCTGAAATATAACTCTCCTATTCCATGACCACGTATTCTGCTTACAATTTATCATGTAACTAATATATAATAGCATTCTTGTCATGTAATATTTATCTGAGCTATACAAGAAACTGTGCACTTTGAGATTAAAGTTAATTACCCATTTGGAATCCAAGGTTGTTGGACGAGTCTTGCTTTTAAAGTACTTTCATCTCGGCGCATATCATTATTAATTTATGCCAATATGTGATCCATTTTTTTGCCATCAATTTTTTTGGCATATATAAATTCTTTCCTGCAAATTATAAGGATTCCTCTTTCTTTATCACAAATTTTGAAAAATTAGCGGCAATATGAAGCTTATGGTTGTGGAAACTATATAAATGTGCTACTTCAATCCAGATATGCATCTTCAGAAAAAAAATGTACATTACACATACTGCAATAAATATAACGCAAGTTTGTCTTAAAAAATAATGGTGCTGGACAAACTACAACATAAATACCACATTTAGCGGCAATGGGAATGAATTCATCCTTAAAGCAATTTGCCGGCAACAGTATTCTGTGGCTATTGATATTTTTGCTCTTCCACCTCATGCAACAGTAATCGTGACACCAATATAATTAGTAGAAAAATGAATAAATTGCACGTCGTCTACAAATTTTATTGTTTCTAGAATCCTTCTCCAACTTCAGTTTGTATTGGTATCATCGTCTAGCTTGTGTTTGATAATAAGTGTAAAAATTGTTTTTACTAACATGGATATCCACAATTCCGCATCATTTCTCTCGTATTCATGTCATGTATATAAGAAATTAAATAAAATAGGAACAATATTCATCGAAAATAAAATAAAATAGGAACAAAAAAAGATTTGGCTTTTGAAAATACCATACAGTTTCTCCTAATATCCTAAAAAGCTTATTAAAGAAAGAAATTTTAAAAAGCTTGTTTAATGACATGGGAAGAGAGAGTGAAACGTGAGCGTCCACATCATTTAGTAGGACACTTTTTGTTTCACATAGAAGAATAGTTATCCAACCGATAAGAATTAGTATTCTACTCAATTTAGACAGACAATTTCACCTATTTAATAAAAACTAAATGTTCATACTAGAATTATTTTTTAAATTACCAACTCTACCCTTAATATTTTTATGAGTATTTGCTGAAATAAATAGAATAAAGGATTATTTCATCGTTTATTTTTTTTTTTACCAAATGATTCCTTTAAAATAAGTAGAAAAGTAATCATTACTTATCGCATAACAATTCTTCAAACAAACGAAGGATGAGAGACCGTAATACCTTTTGCCTTCATGATGGAGACAACAAAAGCTTTTTGAGGATACAACAAAGATAGAATAGAGTAAATGTGTCATGGAGTATCATCCAACTAAATTTTCAGTATCATGATAAGTCAGTAAAAGGAAAAGCATGTTGCAAAAAAAAAGGTTGGTCAATGACCAGATCACCAGAACAAAACCAGGTACCTGAAGTCATTGACTTTACAATTTATCCCAAACAACCACTAATTAACGAGGGATACAGTTACAATAAAAAAAATAGAAGCTTGTTTATAAAGAAAAAAGAAGGAAAAAAATTAATCAAACCAAACTGCAAAAAATGAACTATCATCATCTTTCCACCAGTGCCAGACAACGGGTTTCAAAAGCAATCATTGTAGATTCATACCATCCAGCTGCATAGTAGACCTTCTTCAACCACAAGTGATCGACACACTAGCAGAAGCAGAAGAGAAATGAATTTGGTCACGACACAATCTATCACTCGCATCATTTGACATTGTGGTTCCAACTGAACTACGATGACATTGTGGTTCTGACTGAACTACGATGCCATTGTGGTTCAACTGAACTTATAGTAGGATTGATGCACGTCGAGAACCCATGGGAGGCGGTCCAATGGGGAGCTCACCTTGAATTACAAAAGAATTTCAAAAAGAAACTTCATATCAATCCTCAACATCACGAACTCCAGAAGGCTCTGGAAATATCTCCTTAGAAGGCCTCTTGTAGGAGAATGAGTGTTCCCCGCCACTGCCCTGTGACCTGGTTGTCCCAGAATGTTTCAACATTTGATCATCTCTTGGTTGGACAGGCACAGATGTAATATCAGAGGAACTCTGCCGCCAGCTTCCGAAGAAAGTTGCATTCCATGAACCACGCGAGGAAGTAGCTCTTAATCTTGCTGAGCCAGCACCGTTATCTTCTCTGACCACCTTCAAAGGATTTTCTAATGCCTTCAGGACATATTTCATCGGTGGACGTCTTGAAGATTTTGGGTTCAGACAAGACTTCGCCACAATTGACATCGCCCACACCTCCTCTAGGTGGTCCTCGTCCACAACAAGTGAGGGGTCAACTATCTTTGTGACAAGATCTTTATCATATACATTGATATTTGGCAATGTTTGTTCGAGCCACTCATTGGTGGCAGTGTCACTTGACCCACTAATTCCGAGCTTACCTGTAACCAACTCTAGCAAAACTTTTCCAAAACAATATATATCATAAGCACATGATGAGGGAGGCCCTGCAAATTTACCAAGTTTGGAAACACAAACATCAGCAAAGAATTGAAGGTAAGGGTAAAAGGCAATCACAAAAACGAGAAATCTGCATACCAGAAACACTTTGCTCCGTTGCCCTGCACAAAATAGACAAGGAAATATCATTAAGACAGGCTCAAGACTGCAATATCTAATTGGGAATGTGGTTAATTGTACTGTTATCAATTCACAAGTCACGAAAGAAAATGCTAGCAATTCAACACCAAATGGTGAATATTTCAAAAATACAAATTTTAATGTTACATTCTTTTACCGGTACTTTGGCAATGTACTTTGTCCCTATGTTGACCCACGTAGGCGTAAGTTAACTCATTCAAATGGTTTTTCTTGAGGGGTCAACACATTCAAATGTTTGAAATCAGCTTTTATCTCTAGATAATTCAGATGCATTGAAACCTACTGAAGAAAATTCTTTTATGTGCAGTCCTTGAAGTTTTCTCAAGAGTCTATTTGGAAAGAGGCGGGGAAGGAAAGGAAAGGAGAAAAAAAAGGTTATTTGGAGGGAAGTTAACGAAGGATAAAATTGCTTGCCCTCCATTTAATCTCAGTTTGGGGTAAATGAATTTTACTTAGATAGGAGGACAAAAGACGTTAATTTTACCTTCCCCTTCAAAAAAAATTCTATTCAGACAAGTTTAATTTTAGCCTTCCCTCCATTACCCTCCTTTACCCTCAATCCAAACACATCATAAGGATTGTTTATTCAGACATGATACATAAGATTACAACACAAGAGAGACCCGAAAAATATTTCATAAATTTCTGCATATTTGATGGAGCCACACTGTTTTGGTCTCATTCATAAATTCAAACATGAAATCATGGAAACAAACAACTGGTGTTTTAGATGCATATGAGATGCTAATTGTTTTCTGCATGGGAAGTCAAATGTCATATCATCACACTAGCTAGAGTGGCTCTAGGAAACATAAATGCTGACAGGTTGAATGACATAATACATATGAGATAATAATAATTGTTTGTGCATGGGAAGTCAAATGGTACATCAATTCACTAGCAAAAGTGGCTCTCAGAAACATGAATACTAAAAGACAGGTTTAATGACACAATGTTGATGATAATGCCAACGATCATTCTTTCGCTTTTCCAAAAGAAAAAAAACCAACCTCTTTTTAGAGAGAGGAAACGATGACTACTGAGATTGTGTAACACTGTAACCATCAAATAAAGACAACTTTAGAATCCAAATGGCTAGTGATATCACTTTTTAAGATAGATGCTTAAACGACATTATGACATGGATAAGCAGATTGATATGACTTCATCATACACCTCACATATTCCTTATCGCCAATGTCGTGAATGCTAGCATTAATTAATTATTTTGAAGGGTGATGCTAGCATTAACTGAGTAAAACAGATTCTAGAACATGTCAAGATGTCAATAGCTTAAATTTCGAGAGACATGTGTTAGCATTTTCAATTAACAAAAGCACTATCCTAAACTAATGCAAGAAGCATCAACTTTTATATAAAACTATATAGAGTGATTGTCACCATTGGTTCCATAACTTTGGCTTGATCTTCTTCACCTAAAATCATGGGTTACCCAAACATCATGTTGACATAGATGACATGTGTGTTCCATGTAAATGCCACATGGCATCTATATCAATATATAATAATATGATTTCATTAACAATGATATATAATAAAATGTATAAATAATATATAATAACTAAAATTTTAAAAAAATAAGAAAAAGGAAAAAAGAGGGGCAGAGCCCTCGCCAACTTCAACTGATAGGAGGGGTCTGCCACTACTCTCCTCTTGCCGGCAGCAACGTTTTGGAGGGGGTTGCCTCCATAGGCTCCGCCGACGAGAATGGGAAAGAGGGCACCCTCCCCCACTCTCTTTTTCGACCAAGGACGAGGAGGGAGGGGCCGGTGGCTTCCCCCCATTCTTGCTGCAGCGAATAGTGATCCGCCTCCAACTCTCGCTGAAGACGGAGCCTCCACTACCCCACCCCACATCTTCCTGTTGCAATAGCAGAAAGGGGAAGGGTGTTGGCCCCTCCTAATATAGATGCAGCTAGCAAGTGGAAGGGGCAGCCCCCTTCCTATCAATCGCAGTAGCAGGTGGTGGCACTCTTCTTTTCTTAAATTATTATGCTATTTTTTGCGTATTGATTATATTAGTTTCCAAAAAGTAAGATTATAATATGATAAAGATGCTATGTAGCATATGCATGGGTGTCACATGCCATTCATATCAGCATGGTCACTGGATAACCTAATCACAGGGATCATTTTGTTACATATCTATAGTTGGGGAACTACTTTGTTACAAAATGAAGTCGGAGGATCAAAACTTTCTACAACATGAAGTTGAAGGATCAAAAGAAGAAAGTCAAAGTTAAAGGTCCAATGATGAAATATGCTCTAAGAATCATGATTATTATTTACAGATTTTAGATAGAAGTAGCATCTGCCGAACTTCAGAATTAGAACTAATAAGAACAGGTTGTATCATGACCATCACATAAAAAACCAAATATCATATCTGAAATGTTAGGGAGCAGCACCAATGAAAACAGAACTTCGTTGACGACTAAGAGTTGAGAAAAAAAACCTTTTGCCACTCCCGTCGTTGACATGATTAGTCAAAATATTTTGAATATCAGTGTTAATGTCAGAAAAGAGGAAAAAATAGATGTGGTCATGGCCAGATGAAAAGAAGATACCAAAAGAAGGAACAGAATCCTAGAAAATTAATGTATGGGATTGATCAACCAAAAGAAATTAGATCGAAACTTACTGTGACAATCTCAATAATCTGGTGATGACATTATGATGACCTTCTTCCTGGGCAGATATGTCACTCAGACTACCCAACCGAACTTCAAATTTATCATCAAGAAGTATGCTACTTGCTTGTACATCTCTGCAAGCACACAAGTATATCTGCTAAAACCTTCTAAAAAGTAAACCATAGAAAACAATTTTACCCAAAAATCAAAACCATACAATACAAATGGTTCTTAAGTTTAAAGTTTTCTTTTAAGAGAGTCTTAAGTTGAAAGGGAAAAGCTGAAAAAAGTATAGTAACAAATTCCATATGTTAAGACAAAATTCATTCATTCAAAACTGAGTACATAAATTATATGCATGATCCAATGACGAATAAATATAATTTCACTAAGAAGACCGAATGTATCACAAAGGACAAAGGGAAATAAAAAGAAATAGAAAATTACAGCTTATTATACCATAAAACAACATCTAAAAGCATGCTAGTTTCACTAACAAAATCTAATAGAAAAGCAAAAAAAATGAAGATATCTGCCTGCTGTATACTGTTAGGAAATGGTCATAAAAGGTGAAGCCCACACATAAGCATGCACAGTATGAGATGATGCCAAAGTTGGAAGCACTTTGGCATTTTGGGGGAATGAAATCTAGGAGTATCATGCCAATCAAAATATATTCAACCAAAATTTCATGATGACAACGCAGAATCACAAAGGTTCCAGGTTGCTTTAACATTTTGACGCTCACTGTGGAAAAATAAATAAGGGAGCTAGCAAGAGAACTTCAGAAGTACCTATGAACAAGCGGAGGCGTGCAGTCATGATGCAGGTAACACAGAGCTTCAGCCACCCCTGTCGCAATCTTCAGCCTCTTTATCCAATCCAGTGGCTTTATGCCTTCTTCTTCCTGCCCAAGTTTCCTCTGCAAAGTAGCACTGAGATCACCATTGGGCACATACTTATAGACAAGGAACTTCTCATCTTCACGTTCTAAACAGTGTCCCATAAATGGCACAAGCCTCAATTGGAGGCCTCTGGAGAACAAGTCCAATTCTGCCAGAAGAGCATCCTTCCTGACCTTTCTCATGTCCATCCTCTTGATCACCACAGGCACTCCACCATCTAAGGCCCCTCGGTAGATATCCCCCGAATGCCCATGTCTGATAAGGTTTGTGTCGTTGAAGTCTGCAGTCGCCCGCACCAGTTGCTCATAGCTAAAACCCTGCCCAACAGCTGACAGGTTTGCTGACCCTAACTGCGCACTAACTCCCGAAGGTGCCGAAGCACTGCTGGTTTTCCTCTGTGCTGCTTCACGCCCTCTGCATCTTCTCAAGCAGCAGAACAACAGAACCACCAATATAATCAACAGTAAAAAGCCTCCAATTGCTCCTATCAATATGTACTTCAAGTTCCTATTGCTCTTCTTGGAAGTGTTTGAAGGTGTGGCAGGATGCGGGGGCAATGGTCCATCATAATGCAGCCCTCTGGAGCTATAAAACCCTTCACAATCATTTGGGCTCCGTTGGTTTGTTGCGTTGCGGAAACAGTTCAAATCGAAAGAGACGTTCTTGCTTCTGCTATTTGCCGGCAATGTACCTTGGAAGTAGTTACCGTATATATTTACCGAACTAAACCTGCTGAAAAACACTACAAAACCGGCAGGGATGGACCCGTAGTAGAAGTTGCTGGCAATGTCGAGCAACAAGCCGCTGGCGTTGGTTTCCGGTGTAAGGTCAGGCAAAACTCCGGTGAGGTTATTGTTGGAGACGTCAAGAAGCTGCAACGGCGACAGAGACCAGAGAGCGTTCGGCAACGCTCCCGTGAGGTTGTTGTGTCCGAGTCTGATATACTGAAGTTGAGAGAGGCCGGAGAACAAACTATCCGTCAGATTTCCAGAGAGCGCATTGTTCGCCAAGTTCAAATATTGGAGGTTTCTCAGGTTCCTGAGGTCGTCAGGTAGGGCTCCGTCGAGTAAATTGGAGCTCAGATCGAGTGCCACGAGCGACGCGAGATCGCCGAGCTGCGGCGGGACCGGCCCGGTGATGTTGTTGTGCGAAAAGTTGAGACTTCGAAGCTTTGGCAAAGTTCCAATTTCCAGTGGCAAGGAGCCGGAAAGGAAGTTGGATGAGAGGTCCAGATGAGAGAGGTTGGCGAGCGTGCTGAGCCACGCAGGTACGGCGCCTGACAACCCATTGCCCGAAAGGTCGAGCACCGAGAGGTTTGCAAGCTGCCCGAGCGTCTGCGGTATGCTGCCGTTGATGGCGTTGCCTGCAAGAGAGAGGACGACAAGACCGGAGGCGCCGCCGAGGCCGGGGGGTATGGGGCCGACGACCGCCGCGGCCCTGAGGTCCAGCACCTCAAGGGTCGGGGGGAGGAGGCGGCCAAACCAGTCCGGGATCGGGCCGGGGAGGGCGAACCCGGTCGCATTGAAGGCCCGGAGCCGGGTCAGGTTCCGGAGCCCGTCCACGGCGAACCGCGGGCTGAGCCGCCCGATTCGGGTGCGGCGGAGGCCGGAGATGTCCAACCCGACGACGCGGCCGGAAGCCGAGTCGCAGGTGACTCCAGCCCATGCCACGCAAGGGTCGGACCGGCGCGGCCAGTCGCGCGCGCGGAGGCCGAGGGAGGCGCGGATGCTGTATAGGCCGTCGAGATCCGACCTAGAGCTGAGCAGTCACCGGCATTTGCATGTGGGGTTGCTCCCCGCCGCGCGCATCCCGGCGACTCACTCCTATTATTTTTTTTGTTTACTCAGAAGAAGAAGAAGAAGAAGAAGAAGAAGAAGAAGAGTAAATAAAGTGGCCCCGACGTTGCTGTGTGTACAGCTACTGGCGATTGGGGCGCACTAAAGAAGAGGAAGAGAAGGAGGAGGAGGAGGTGAGGCAGCGTAGAAAGGAGGACATTAATGCTCAAAGGCGGATCCCAACCGCCCCGCTTCCTTCCATCTCCATTTCCCTCCCGCGACACCAACAAGCTTATAATAACAAATAAATAAATTATAAGTAACAATACGTAATAACAAGATATTTAGCACATATCTCTTTGTTATATGCACGAGGCCGGAGGCGGAAGAAGAGGAGGAAGATGGAACCGGGAGTTGCCGGTAGGAGCGGGAGTGAGAGTGAAAGGTGGCGTTGACTTGAGATGGTAAAACCGGGAGGGACGGGTAAAGAAGTTTTATAAATTAAAATTCATATATTTTTGGGTGGTGCTCTGTTGTTCCATTTGTCTGCATAATTGGCATGATTTGAACTGGTAGATGATATCCCATTCAGTTGGTTTCCATTTGCGATATTATTTTGGAGTTTCCAGGAAGATGACGAGCAAGCGTAGAGAGAGAAAGTGAGAGTGAGAGTGAGAGAGAGTGTGTGTGTGTGTTTCCATTCTTGACGTCTCCCCAATTTCTTTTGGCGCTTTTATGACTCCGGTGAGCGACCTCTGAACATATTCTACCTTTTTCGCAGTGGTGGAGTTAGTTTCTTTCCTTTTTCGGACGAAGAGATTCTTTTAATTGTAGCAAGATTTTAGAAGTAAAGGCCTTGAGGCACTCCCTGGATGGATATTTTGCTTTCCGTATTGCAATCCTTGGAGATTTGTTAATAGTTTTATAATGAATAACTAAATATTATCAATCGGAAAGCAAACAATCCGACGTTCTTTTGAGTTTGAATTCGTAGAAATCTCACATTTCTTTTTTATTTTTTTTACTTTTTTTCTTTTGTATTAGGTCATATAGCTCTCATTGTAATAGAAAAAGAAAAAAGTTTGTCCATTTATTATTGAACCGAGCACACAACTAAAGGTCTTATGGAATAAGAAAAATATTTAACGTATGAGGTTTAAAATTTGTCTCGTGCTGAATATATTTCTTTATTAGTACTATTCGAATATTTAACTAAACCTATTTAATTGCATTATGTAATTTATTCATTTAATAATATCAATAAAAAGCTTCTTAAGACTTTCTTCGAAAAGTTTCTTAAGAAAGAATTTTATTTTTTAATTATATGTGTTACATTTAATGGTTATTTAATTATTTATTTAGCTAAGCTTATAAGTAGTTTAAAATTATTTATAAGTTAATTTTAAAAAAAAATCGTGTTTAACAAATAAAAAATTATATTTATATATTGTAAGAGTAATAACTTATAAGTTGAAAAAAATAATTAGGATTCATTTGCTTATTTTCTAAGTTGTTAGCTTATTTTTTAACTAATTATATTATTCTTTTATTCATATTTTTTAATATATCATATATGACTGCAGGGATATCTTAATCAATATTTTTTAATAAATATTATAAATATTTATTAATATTATCAGTATTTTATCAAAATATATAATTAATTATGTTTTAAAATAAGTTTTAGTACTTAAAATACTTATTAGTATTAGTGGTTATCAAATAAGTCAAACAGACCTTAAGTAAAAAGTTTTCAATAATCATGAAAAAATATTAAACATTTTTAAATTAATATTAAATGCAGTTCAATTTTTGTAATAGATATGAGAATTCTATTTTCTTGGATATTTTTAAAATTCATTTTGTTATGTGAAATATTAGCATTTTAAATGTCATAAAAGGAAAAAAAATAAGGGTAACTTAGCTGTACCAGGATATGTAACTATTGACGTCGGGGTTGTAACTCCTAACAATTGATAAACTTTGTCAACCACAAGCATTACTTGCAATTGGGTACCCGGATCCTGCACGTGTTAGTGCTACTAGTATTCAGTATTACACATCAAATTTGGCTCAACTCAATTTCAAATTTGATATAATCTAGTTAATTTTAATCGAGTTGAGTTATATTGAATTAATGATAAATTAGTCATAAAATTTGATTTTATTTAATTTTCAGTTGATCGAAGGTCAAATCGAATCATCAGTCTATTCAATTATTTTTTATTTTTTTAGATTAATTTTTTATAACATTTAATATCAATTATATTTTAAATATATATATATATATATTTTCCAAAAGTTTGTAATATATGAAGTATGAATTTTGATGTATTTTAATTTTAAAGTACTATAAAGTTCTTATATAGATCAAATTTGTTCAAATTTTAATAAAAAATTATACAAAAATTTGGATCATTAATCGAGTTTCAAAATTCGAAACTCATGTCCTTCTCATTGATAATCGAATCGGTTTGGATATGATTTAATCTAAATAAAATTAAATTAATTCGGATAATCAAATTCATTGAATGGCTCCAATCATATGGCACCCTAAGTACTACATTTTACACATACGAGTTCCCATCATAGCAGATAGTCTACATGTCAACATTGTAGTTCACCTTGCTTAGAGAATTTTTTCTCTGCCAATAATTTATTTATTTTAATTGGTCACTGAATGATTTTATTATTTTTAAACTATTATTTTCTCATTCATAATAACTATAAAAAATAAATTATTATACATATTTATGTTATTTAATTATGCAATTTTATACATTTGTATATATGACCTTCATTTTCTTACTTTAATGTTGTAGTAACTTTCTTCATACAATCAATGATCATTCCGTCAATGAATGTTCTTATTATTTAAATTATAATTTTCTCATTTTGAATCACTAATATTCAATTAGTCTTCTATATCAAATATATTAACTATTAAATAAAACAATAATTATATCTAGTATTTTATTTATTTGTGTGACTTTATGAAATTTGTATATATTTTCTATGTGCAACATGTTTTAAACTTATCTATCATGTTTTCTCTTAGAAAAATCAGATATTAAACATTTTCTTCTTATATAGTTACGCATGCTTGCAAAAGCTATATAATAATTAAACTTTTTTTTATCATATGTTTTCATTGTAACACATACATCAATAGCTAGCATTTTTTTCTCCACTTTATCTAATCAGCCTCACCACTCTTTCAACCAAGTATGAAATTATATTATCATCAACATATTTTTTAGACCATTATCCATGTGGTTCTTTTCATATTGTGTGTTATTTTTTATGGATAATATTCTTTCTTTCTTAGTTTTTTTTTCAAAATTATTTATTGTTTTGTAATATGTATTGAAAAATTGTTGGCATAATTGTCTCGTACATTTTTATAGTTAGCATTTTCATACTATAGTTCTTTATGATTGTTTAATATTTTCTATAAAAAAAATATAGTTAAGTCAGGGATAAACTTGGAGATGAGAAAATTGTAGTAAAATTTTCACCTCTCATCCTCATGCATTAGATCCTAGATGTGTTGTGGATATTTAGGTACCCAATGTATCCCATTTTTCGAGTGTATAACATTTTCATATAAATAATATTTATTTTATATAAATAATTTATTTGATAATAAAGAAATAATATAATGGCATATGTTTGATTGCTATCTTTAAACTATAATTTTCTAAAAGAATATATAATTAATTTTAATATATATATATATGATTTGCCAAAATTAGATTATATTTACAATTAGTGGACCCAATGAAACTAAATTCTGGGACGCTTCTGGTTACACGCCAACACCGGGCCTAGTTTGAATATGGGAACTAGGGCCAGAATTAGCGCTAGTTCTCATCGGTTCTGCCAAACAAACGCCCAAAAAATATAATGATGACGAGAATCATGGTTCCGGTTAACGCTCATGGTTCCCGTCAGTTCGAGAACCAGAGTTCTTGCCTTTCGGTTGGTTCCTTTTGAATGCTAGAACCAAGCTTTTTTTTATACTTTTCTTTTTTATCTTTTGCATAGGCCTAAAAGTAGGTCCACCTACTTTTAGGCCTATATCTACTTTAGTATTAATATATAATTCTATTACTTATTATATGTTAGTAAACAATAATATTATATATTACACTAATTATATTTTATTATATTACTTATTTTAACTAATAAAAAAATATTATAATTATAAAAATTGCACTTTAATGTTAATATATGCTTAACCGTCATTCATATTTTTTAATAATTTAACTTATAATTAACTCACTTAATTAAGTTATTTTACATTTAATTAAGAGATTAATTAGTGCACACATTCCTTTTTATTTATATTTATTGTTTTACGTTGCTATTTTCTTTAATTTTACTTTTAGATCATTTTATATTTTTATTTTTTTGGTGTTGGTTTTAACTAATCAATTAATATAACATTAGTATTTTATATTTAATTAAATTATTAAGAGAAATTAATTTTTGTTGTTTTCAAGTCTAGCGCATGAGCTAAGAAAAATGTAATCTAATTAAAAATATTACTAATTAAATTTTATAAATAAGATTAATTTAGTATTATTTTACAAATTTGTTTGAAATATCTTCTTATTCTATATTAATAGTTTTTAAATAATAATAATATATTATTTTAATTGTTTTAGAAAATAAA
>LTAE01003391.1:0-22792 GCA_001647135.1 Pontederia paniculata
ATATATATATATATATATATATATATGCATATACTTATTAATGTCTGTTCATATATTCTTCTAACTCAACTAATAAAAATTTAAAATAATATAATAAAAAATATCTATTGTTGATCTTATAGTGATTCACTGCAAATGTTACAATATTGGTTATTTTTATATTAAAGAACATACTAATTAATGTCTGATCATATATCCTTCTAACTCAACTAATAAAACTTTAAATACAAATATCTATTGTTGTAGCAAAAATAATCTTATAGTAATTCACCGCAAATGTTATAATATTGGTTATTTATATTCAAGAACATACTACTCATGCTTACTTAAAACATTTACATAAATTTTAGTAAATAACTTCCTTTAAAATGTATTGCTACATAAATTAGTCCTTAACTTTAACTTTTTGATAAGTTAGTTGATTAAGTTTTAGTACAACAAGAATTTAAAAAAAAAATAAATTGTCTTATGCAATTAGTTGTTAGTGTCTAGTGTCAAAAAGGATATTTTCTCTCTTTTCTTGCATGATTTGGCATCCACTCTTTTTATCATGTCTCCTCATATCTTTGGGTTGCACCCAAGTCAAATATTGATCGAATATTTAATTATCAATCACTTACAAAAAAAGAACAACTTAATACATCCATGAAAGGACAAAAAGTATAATTTTGAATCAATTATTTTAATTAAAGAAGACTCGATGACATTATTGTGCATCTACACATAAGAGATCTCAAACACTAACTATATGATAATATAAAGTTAGCTAGCACGTATAAACTAACTTTTTTTTATATATTTATTTGTGAAAGTATCAAGCACAACCAATTCTTATATTTTAATACAACAACAATGCATTGCTATCGAGTTAAACCCCTAGCAATATGAACTATCCGATCATGAAAGCCTAATCTCCTGAATTGTTTGACACAATCAGTATTGAGCATCAACTATGGTCATCGTCTGGTTAATTAAGACTTACGTTAAAAATAACCTTAGCCATGACTTGACGCAATTGGTCTTGAAATAACAAGGGAATCAATACGAAAATAAGATGTTTACTCATTAAACTTAAAATATCAGTACATAAGAACTGATATATGTACCACGAGTTAAGGACAATAAAGACAAAAAAGAACCGATATCATAAATATCATATATTCTTATAATTAAGAAAATTTAATTTATAATTAACATGTTATTGATATTTGAAATATAGTTATACATATCCTCGACTCCGGATTAGTCAAGTGCTAGTAGTCTTGGAGACCGGGGACCCCGCAGGGGTAATCCAAAAAAAAATGGTTATAGTGTTATACATAACAAAGTCAATATTAGAGAAACTAGGGAAAAAAGATGATAAAATAAGATATATATATATATATATATATATATGAAAAATAACTTTAAGATGATAGCTACTTGTTATTTATAAACATATCATTACACTTATATATATAACAGTCTAAATGTATATTCATATTTATAGAAAAATAATAAATGCAATTACATCACTAATTTGATTAACGGAACTCATGCATACATCATATTATTAGGGATACATTTGCACTCTGATCAATGATAATTAAACTATTACAACAATTACAGCACTAATTTTATCATGATGATTGTGAAATAACAATCATCTTGTTTTTAGAATCATAAATGGTCATTTCTAAATATGCATGTGATTACAAGAATTTAGTTTACAGTCAACCTATGTAATATGTCACATTTAAAATATTATTATACGATGATGTAGAGAAACTAGAAAAAAAAATCAAATATGAGATAAAAAAATTTGAAAATAACTTGAAGATAGTAAAGTTATTTGTTATTTAAACATATTGTCATGCTTCCATGTAGGACAGTTGAAATGTATCTTCACATTTATAGAAAAAATATGCATCGTATTATCATGGAGATATTTGTGCATTAATCAATTATAATAAATTCGGTAAATTGTTACAATAATTACATCACTAATTTCATCATGCCAAATTGTGAAAATAACAATGATTTTATTTTTATAATCATGAATGACCATTTTTAAATTAAATTTATCGTTTATAATCACATATATATATATATATATATATATATATATATATATATAGAGAGAGAGAGAGATTTAACGATGATGTACCCGTGTACGTACTTTGTCTAACAAGATGATAGATTTGAGATTTACGGTATATCTTATTTAATAATATTATTTTTATTTATTTTTTCAACCATTTGTTAGACATATAGTCTACCCGGGTACGCCATCACTAAATTCATATATATATAAATCATTCCTAAGCAATGAACATGTTCCGCATTGTCCTCGCTCCGTCGAACAAGTTCCGCATCAAGGGGTGGCACGACCCATTTTTGCCTGCACCATCGTGGTTCTAGAATGTGACCCATGTCTAGAAGACGCAGTCATTCCTAAGCAATGAACATGGTCTGTGTTTGTCGAAACATGGTCCACTTTCAATCTCCATGATGTGGATCTTGTCTCCATTCCACGATTAAAATATATTAAGTTAATTAAGAACTATAATAATTAAATTATCATGCAGAATCTGATAAATCTTACACATATGATAAATCTTATATTTGATCCTCCTAATTGCATATATGATTATCGATATCTTAACTCCTTTCTTGTCCTCATTCGTACCCATGATATATTTGTTATCATTGATCTCATTCATGTTCTCCTAATAGGGTTTTAGCATAACTTTAGAAGAAAGAGAGGAAAAAAAAGACTACAAGAGAGAGAAAGATGGGTTCAACTTCTTACCTCTTCACCCTAGGGAGAGAAGAGTTTAAAAGATGGATGAGGGATATAAGGGTTTCTCTACTCTTATGGTTCTATTTATATGGATTCCTCCAAGCCTAGACCGACTCAAATTCCCTTATTTACTTTTAGTCCAAGATAAAAATGAATTAAATATTATTATTTGATCATTTTGTTTAGATAAAATCATGGTCACAACACAACATGTGTTCGGATTGAATACTCCGTGTTGGACCTATTTGTAATCGGATGCAATACGTCCCACATTCAATTTCGACATGGTCCTTGTTAACTCTTATTAATCATTTTTTAATTGATTAAAATATTCAAGTGTTACAATTTTTTTTTGTTTGGCTAGACATCAGTGAGCTAATACTAATACACAAGCACATATATACCCAGTAAGCAAATCCAAAATATATACTTGTCAGTTTTTAATTACAAATATCAACTCTACTGAAATCATGTATATGAATATGCAGAATTAGAAACAAGTTGATATGAGAAGTCTTATGATATTTATTACAAGTACAAAATCAATGAAAAAAGTGCTCTTCCAACTTTTTTTTTGTTGAAGAATATACAATATCATTTCTGTAAGCATCATATCGTTATCCTAAAGAATCAACATTTTCTCCTTTCATCTTCAATAATTATTAATAATAGCTTGAGCCCTTCTTCACTCTTCGTCAAGATAATTAAGACTCTAATAGCTTAGCCTTAAAACTACAGACAAGTCCTATTCACTACAAAAAAAAAGTAAAAATAACTATTAATCCTCACAAAAGAAATCATTAAGTAGTCATATTACAAAAATAATTGATGTCCACTTGATCATTTTTTTAGAGGGTTCATTTTATCATTTTGAACTACACAAAATCATAGTAGTTTCAGTCCAAGATGTTATATGACAACTTCTTCATGACAATTGCAATGTGGTAGCAATGTGAAATTAATCTTTTATATTATAACTGAAATGAAAAATAGTTTCATGGAACATGTGTATATTTGAAAAAAAAACATCAGATACAAAAACAAATTTATAAAATGTCACTTGCTCAAACTAAGATGACATATATCATTGGTAGAGTTTTATATTTGGATTCAAATTATGAGTTATCCATATGGTCTCGATATGTTCATGAGTTTCTGTACCCAAGATTTCCCTTATTGACATTATCTGATCATTTTGATAACTCAAGAGTTTCTTTTTGCATTCAAATGTAACCACATGAAATCGTGAATTAGGATTCAGAAAATAAACAAATTCAAATAAATAAGCAATGACTTTATCCTGAATTAATGTAAGAAATAGTATGAAAAACATGAAAGTCTATAAAAAACTTATATTAACGAGACATTTGGATCTAAACAAAAAAATATCTTGAACTAATATAAAAAAATATTGTAAAAAGCACATTGATCTATCAAAACAAATAGATCTTGTAGATCTTATACAGATATGTTTTGATTTAAACAAAAAATGAAAACCTATAGGTATAATCTCCTTTTTGGTCGAACACTAAATTGAACAACATGTAAGATAATTCTACAAAAAAAAATTATTTTTGGTCATCAAGTTGGATGAACCTATGTACTCCACATGAAAACAAGAGCCGAAAAAAGAAAAAAAACTCTAGATCACATCTCCTTCTCGGGCAAACAAAGAGGGGATCTCATGTTTCCTTTCCTTTTGTGATTCTAACCAATTAGAAAAAATATTTTGGATAGAGATTGAATGAGCGACTAAAGGTGAGGGCAGTAACCCAAAATTCAGTCACAATGGAGGGAAATAGCGTTAAGAGGGAAATAAACAAAAGGAAAAAAATTATCCAAAATTTGCTCCAATCTATTGCTAAAACCGAACCAAAGAAGTAATTTAAACTGGTCCAACCAAAAAAACTCAATCGAACTAAACTTAAACTTTCATTTGATCTCAATCGTCGAACCGATTTAATCTCATCCGACAGCAGATACTTATTAATGTCTATTCATATATCCTTCTAACTCAACTAATAAAAATTTAAAATAATATAATAAAAAATATCTATTGTTGATCTTATAGTAATTCACTACAAATGTTACAATATTGATTATTTTTATATTAAAGAACATACTAATTAATGTCTGATCATATATCCTTCAAACTCAACTAATAAAACTTTAAATACAAATATCTATTATTGTAGCAAAAATAATCTTATAGTAATTCACCGCAAATGTTATAATATTGGTTATTTATATTCAAGAACATACTACTCATGCTTACTTAAAACATTTAAATAAATTTTAGTAAATAACCTCCTTTAAAATGTATTGCTACAGAAATTAGTCCTTAACTTTAACTTTTTGATAAGTTATTGATTAAGTTTTAGTACAACAAGAATTTTAAAAAAAATAAGAAAAAAATAAATTGTCTTATGCAATTAGTTGTTAGTGTCTAGTGTCAAAAGGGATATTTTCTCTCTTTTCTTGCATGCTTTGGCATCCACTCTTTTTATCATGTCTCCTCATATCTTTGGCTTGCACCCAAGTCACATTTTAAAAATACTGATCGAATATTTAATTATCAATCACTTACAAAAAAAGAACAACTTAATACATCCATGAAAGGACAAAAAGTATAATTTTGAATCGATTATTTTAATTAAAAAATACTCAATGACATTATTGTGCATCTACACATAAGAGATCTCAAACACTAGCTATATGATAATATAAAGTTAGCTAGCACGTATAAACTAACTTTTTTTATATATTTATTTGTGAAAGTATCAAGCACAACCAATTCTTATATTTTAATACAACAACAATGCATTGCTATCGAGTTAAACCCCTAGCAATATGAACTATTCGATCATGAAAACCTAATCTCCTGAATTGTTTGACACAATCAGTATTGAGCATCAACTATAGTAATCGTCTGATTAATTAAGACTTACGTTAAAAATAACCTTAGCCATGACTTGGCGCAATTGGTCTCGAAATAACAAGGGAATCAATACGAAAATAGGATGCTTACTCATTAAACTTAAAATATTAGTACATAAGAACTGATATATGTACCACGAGTTAAGGACAATAAAGACAAAAAAGAACCGATATCATAAATATCATATATTCTTATAATTAAGAAAATTTAATTTATAATTAACATGTTATTGATATTTGAAATATGGTTATACATAACAAAATCAATATTAGAGAAACTAGGGAAAAAAGATGATAAAATAAGATATATATATATATATATATATATATGAAAAATAACTTTAAGATGATAGCTACTTGTTATTTATAAACATATCATTACACTTATATATATAACAGTCTAAATGTATATTCATATTTATAGAAAAATAATAAATGCAATTACATCACTAATTTGATTAACGGAACTCATGCATACATCATATTATTAGGGATACATTTGCACTCTGATCAATGATAATTAAACTATTACAACAATTACAGCACTAATTTTATCATGATGATTGTGAAATAACAATCATCTTGTTTTTAGAATCATAAATGGTCATTTCTAAATATGCATGTGATTACAAGAATTTAGTTTACAGTCAACCTATGTAATATGTCACATTTAAAATATTATTATACGATGATGTAGAGAAACTAGAAAAAAAAATCAAATATGAGATAAAAAAATTTGAAAATAACTTGAAGATAGTAAAGTTATTTGTTATTTAAACATATTGTCATGCTTCCATGTAGGACAGTTGAAATGTATCTTCACATTTATAGAAAAAATATGCATCGTATTATCATGGAGATATTTGTGCATTAATCAATTATAATAAATTCGGTAAATTGTTACAATAATTACACCATTAATTTCATCATGCCAAATTGTGAAAATAACAATGATTTTATTTTTATAATCATGAATGACCATTTTTAAATTAAATTTATCGTTTATAATCACATATATATATAATATATATATATAGAGAGAGAGAGAGAGAGAGAGAGAGATTTAGCGATGATGTACCCGTGTACGTACTTTGTCTAACAAGATGATAGATTTGAGATTTACGGTATATCTTATTTAATAATATTATTTTTATTTATTTTTTCAACCATTTGTTAGACATATAGTCTACCCGGGTACGCCATCACTAAATTCATATATATATAAATCAATGGTATTAAATATACCCTTTAACTTGCAGCTCAAAAATAAGTTGTATACTCCTTGCCCTCTTATCTATTAAGCACGAAACTTATTATACCCCTTTTGGTGACTATTGATTACATTTGATCGCCGCAAGCCCCTTGGTCCTTGTGGAATGCATATAGAATATCTTAGTGAGAGGATATTTTTTGTTTCTGGTTTATACTTTTAATTAAAACCAATATATCTATATGCCCCATGTAATGCATGAGTCATATAAATAAAAAATAATATTCTTATTAAAATGTACATTTTTGAAATTCTATTTTGAAAAATATCAAAATTAACAATTTCAGAAAAGAAAACAAAAACGAAAATATTTATTTCATTAATATTTTATTAGGAGAAAATCTAATCGAGTTTTTAAATTTTAAAATTATGCATACTATTATAATTAAAAATTATATAGATTAGACAAATTTCATACCTCCAATTAATTATGTAATTCCTTTTTATATTAAGACTTTGTTATCTTTTAATATTTTAACTTGATTTGTTTTATTATAAATAAGGATTTTGGGATAATTTAATTTAATTAGACTAAACCTCTATCAACATTAAAATTTATCAATTCATATTTATAAAGATTCTCTTAAAATTTTCTCTTTTCGTTTACATAAGATCCGCTTCTCTTCTTAAAGATTCTATGGAATTTTTATCTTCGACATAATAATTTAAAATTTAGGAGCCATTTAATATCAACAAAAGATAAGAATTAAACAACAATGAATTTAATTTAATTTAATTTTTAAATGAGTCTCTTAGGATAACTTTAATTAAACGATCTTTTAACATACTTAAAAACTTCAAATCACCTTTGAGTCTCTTTCTTTCGTGTTATTTTGTGTTTCTCCTAAAATTTTTTCATTGTTTTAATTTTATCTTTTAAGAAATGTAATATTTAAATCTAAGATTACCTGAAACATCTCCTCAATTATTATGAAAAATTGAATAACCCTAAACTATAAAATAAAAAAATAACCTTGAACTTGTCTTAGTTGGACACACTAGTCCATATAATTTATTATTAATTTTGACCTTTTAATAATAAATGTTGGAGAGGGGTGACATCTCCCTCTCGCTCCATGTTGGAGGAGGTCACCACCCCTCCCTCTTCATGAGACAAAGGCAAAGGGAAGGAGGAGGCAACCTTGATCTTGAGGATATTCTAAAAATCATGAGAAGAATTAAAGAATTTATTGGTTTTTGAGTTTTTATATTTTTATTATAAAAAGAAGTTTCATATACCTATATCATATATAGGAAAAATAAATAAGATTCAGATGAGTACAAAAGCCAATATAAATTCATAATTTAGCAAATAAGAAAAATAAATAGACAAAAGATAAAGTGAGTAGAGAGTTGGTGCGCCGATAGTTGGTGGCCCCCACAAAGGTTTCTTATGATTATTATGAGAAAATACCATAATTATTATGCAAATAATATATATACCAATAAAAAATAGCTAGTTAATAAAATAATAACATATAAGTAGTTTGAATACCGATCACCCTCGGATAATCCATAAAAAAAATATTATTTTGCTCATCTTTTAATTATGTTTTGTTATTATTATCAATGCATGAGGAAAAAGGAACACTAAAAAAAGGAACAAAAGTGAAAATAAATTAGAAAATTATATGGAAAAGATAATGATATATTTTAGTTATTATATCATTTTATTGATGCAATGAGAAATGAAAAAAAATAAAGAACCAAGAAAAAGGTGAAAACAAATAAAAGTTAAAACTAAGAATATTTAAAATGATTTTTAAAAATAATATTTTTAATAAAAAAACCTACTTGATGAGTAATATCTGCTCGACTCATTCAATAATACATGATAAATCTTAACGAGTTGAACAAACTTAAAAAACTTAGTGGATGAATTAGTATTTGCCCCATAAAGGTTAGAAAATCATATTAGTTCGATATCTCATCAAAGCCTGACTGAGTATATTAGGAGTAATCATTTTAAATATCTTAGTTTTACCTCTTTTTCTTTTATTTGTTTTCACTTTTTTTCTCGGTTTTTTATTTTATTTTTTCATTTCTCATTGCATCAATATAATAATTAAAACATATTATTATTTTTCTATATAATTTTATAATTTTATCATTTTTTGCTTTTTTAATGTTCCTTTTTTTTCTCGTGCATTGATAATGATAAAAAAATATAATTAAAAGATGAGACTTCTACATCCACCTAACAAATTATTAATGCTATATAGTTTTTTTAGAAAACATGGAGGCCTACTATCTTTGTTAGGTATGAGTTTGGTAAAGTAAAGGATTAGCGAAATCCGTGGATTATTGAGAGCAATGCATGTAATCGTAAAGTTGAACAATCACAATCTAATTATGAAAGCTGAATAAATATCGTCATGTTGACAACAATTTAAAAACATTATTTTTCATATTAATGGTCATCCTCAAATTATGATAAGATCATATATATATATATATATATTTCCATCAATAATTGCTAATTATGATTTTAGTTAGCAGTCTAATGACGATTAATTAATATCATGAGGAAAGAAAAAAAAGAAGTCGAACCGGGCGGTCGGAACCGCCATCTCTTGCACTTAGAGGAGGAGGAAAAAAAGCCGGAAGCGAAGCAGGACACGTTCCTTTCTGTCACCCACGTCATCCTCCGCGCGTGGATTCGTAACACCCACGACCGCCTCTTCTAATCCTCAGCTCACACGCCAGCCCTCAACGTACCTCGACGCTTTCCCGTCCCGGTTCATGCTTCACCTTCTGGATATACACACAATAATTGGCATTCTTCCACCTCTCGGCACCGTCGAATTATAGAGAGAGCAGCACAAAACCTGCAGAAACAAGCAAAGCAAAGGAACAGCAGCCCACTGGTTCGCCGAGAGAGAGAGAGAGAGAGAGAGAGAGAGAGAGAGAGAGAGAGAGAGAGAGAGAATGGCAGAAGGAGGTGTTGGGAATTGGAGAAGGAGAGGAGCTGGAGGAGGCAGTACAGGAGAGAAGAAGAGCAAGGAGGAAATGTTTCATGTGATCCACAAGGTTCCTCCTGGCGACAGCCCCTATGTCAGAGCCAAGCACCTCCAGGTACATGACATGTTTATATCTGATCATATATGATCTGTGCATGCATGTATTGTTAGATTTCATGTTATATTGCTGTGCTGCTTTGTTTAGTTATGATTGTGTTGATATGAACTCTTGCATGCACAGTTGTTACTCTTTTTCTTTTCTTTTTTTGCTGTGTTTTCTGATCGATAGATTTTTTTTGTGTGTGCGTGGGTTCGATAGAGATCTCTAGATCCTGTCATCTGATCGTGGTAGTAATTGTACGCATGTAATAGGATTGGACTCTCATGATTTCTTCTTGTTTTCTAGCTATTTGTTTCCCTCTTTACAGGTTAGAACTAATTTTTTTTCTTCTTTTGTTATATTTGTTTCACTGTAGCTTGCTTTAGATTTGTTGGCTGATGGTATAGAGCACATTGCACCTGTTCATTTGCAACTCTTCTAGATTTCGGCCCCTTCCCCTTTCCTCTCCATGTTTCTTTATCTCTCTCTCTCTCTCTCTCTCTCTCTCTCTCATATTCATCTTTACCAAATGGAAAACTTGCTTTTGGAAGAGGCAAAAAATTGGATCAATCTTTCTTCTTTCCACAGTGCAGGAGCAGTTCATGAACTCACCAATGCTGGGTTTTACCTGTCCTTCTGTGTCAGCACTCAGCAGAGTGCACCTTTTTCCCCGTGGGTTTTTTTTTTTGCTTGCAGATTTTGTTGCAGACGTGTGACTTTATGACATCTAACAATTGATTGGCATCAAGGGGAAAGTGTTACAAATTTACTATTATACGAGCTGATCTGTTCTCAGCTTAGTGATATATGACTACTAAAATCTCCCTGTGGCTGTGAGTTATGAACATTTTGGCCTTTGCAGCTTCCACCAAAATGGATAACGATTAGAGGGTGGAAACACACTAGTATTCTGGTGACGTATTGACATATGATAATGGCTTATTGTTTCGCATGGACCGATTAAATCAAACAAAAAAGGAAAGAATCACACACACAAGAATACAAAGAGATTTACAAAGTTTATCGCACCTTTTAAAATGTTGACAAAGTTATTTTCTACATTGAGATAGAAAACAGAAAACATAAGCGGATACAAGATACCGATTAATCCAAGTTCTATGGAGTTTATATATGCATTATTTTATAGGCGATAGGAAACCACCAAGATAGCTAGGACTCTACAATAGCCGTCGAAACGCAGGATTCCAATCACAAAATATGAAATTAAATCTAAAATCATGAATAAGAAATATACCCCAAACACTCCAGATTTTGAGGGTTTCCCCTGAGCCTCTTAGACTCGTCTTAGGCTCGTTGGCATGCAACGAGACTCCTTTTAAGACGGGTGGCTTTGTAGCTCCAATTGTGTGAGAGATCATATTATACTAGGGAGCAAATGACTTTGCATAGGGGTTAAGATTTAGGGCAATTATCAAAGCAAATATTACTACTCTTGTCAGCAAGTAAAGTTCTTGAAATCTTCCTACTTATAAATCAAGTTGGTAATTCTTGTTGGCTTGATTCTTTCATATTCTCAGCTTCATATGGTAATTATTCTTTGAGGTTGTGAGGTACTTGGAGTCTAATGTTTGTGATCTTAGGTTTTATACGCAAGGTATATATGTTCTAGATGTATCGAGGGAACTTTATTATTTGCTGAGGTGATAATTAATTATATGCAAATCAAGGTACATCTAAGTACCTATTCGCATATTTGGGTGAGAATCCCAACTTTTTTATATACTAGTCGACATGATGTGTATGAATCTGCCATCACAACAATAGCTTGGAAGTACAAAAGAAAAAAATCTGAAACCTGTAAATGTTTCTTTGATTTAGTATATAAAGTACTTTTTTTGGGTAATTAGTGTATAAAGCACTTTCTTGGATCAAAAGTATCTGTTACTGAATTATAGCTAATTCCAAATGAATCAGATAGTGGAGAAGGATCACAATGCTGCCATCATATGGTTCTGGAAGGCCATAAATGCTGGGGATAGGGTCGACAGTGCACTGAAGGACATGGCAGTGGTGATGAAGCAGCAGAATAGGACGGAAGAAGCTATCGAAGCCATTATATCTTTCAGACACCTTTGCTCCAAGCAAGCTCAAGAGTCCCTTGACAATCTCCTCATCGATCTTTACAAGGTTCGATCGGTTCTCTCCTCTTTTATGTAACTAAATGAGCACCTGATTTTTTCTTGTCATGCTAATCGCGGCCTGGAACAATGTTTATTGGTTGGTCAGAAATGTGGAAGGATAGAGGAGCAAATACAACTTTTAAAGCAAAAACTCCATATGATATACCAAGGGGAGGCTTTCAATCGAAAGCCAACCAAGACGGCTCGCTCCCATGGCAAGAAGTTTCAGGTCTCCATCAAGCAAGAAACTGCCCGAATCCTGGTAATTAATATGCAAACTCCTTTTGCATGGTCAGTCTGATTGCTTTTATATCCTAAGAAAAATGCTGATAAATCTTTGTGTATCACTTGTAATTGTCTGTGTTGCTATCTAATTACTGTAATATATGGTGCCTCCAATCTCCATACTTTTCTAACTTATGAGTTATGTTAATTATCTCGAAAGAACAAAACATGGACTGGATCGAGCAATTAAAAGTGGAAGCTATTTGCAATTGTAAGGAGATTCTTAGGATTGTTTATTGAATGGAGAACTTTTATTGCTTAACATAACTTACTCTCTCAATTTCTTGTTATACTTCTATGTGGGTGGTGAATGATAATACAACATCTGCTTGATGACTGAACATATTCTTTTGATCCTTTTGAATAGGGAAATCTAGCTTGGGCATACATGCAGCAAGAGAACTACGATGCGGCTGAGGCAGTGTACCGCAAGGCTCAGATGATTGAACCTGATGCCAACAAGGCATGCAATCTCGGTCTCTGCCTCATCAAGCAAGGTCGATCGGATGAAGCATATCGCATGCTCGAAGATGTCGTGCAACACAAGTTCCCTGGTTTGGATGATGGCAAGGCTATAAGCAGGGCGCAAGAGCTGCTGCAGGAGATTGATCAGCGATCCGAGTTACCCTCACCGGTCACCGACTTTAGCATGGAAGAAGAAATCATGGAGAGATTGGATCTTGTAATGAATGAATGGGCTCCTTTCAGGTCAAAGAGGCTGCCCATCTTTGAGGAGATCTCCACTTTCAGAGATCGGATAGCTTGCTAGAAGAATATACTCGCAATGGAAGGCTTGACAATAATTGTAGATAACTCAGTGAGACAAGACAGTGTGGAGCAATGGAGAGAGAGTGAGCCATCAAATTCATGCAAGAAGTTGGAAATAGAAGTAGACGTTTTCCTTGTCTGCAATGTTCAAATTTGTACATGTAAACCTACTGAAAAAGAAAAAGAAAGTGTATATAGAAATCATATATGATGCACCTGTGATTAGCTAGTGTGTGTAGGGATACATAAATCAGTTGTGCTTGCTGGCGTCTGTGAATATTAAGCTTGTAACTTCTGAAGTTTCAACTTTATGTCTGATTAATTTGGCATGCATTTGGATTGAGTTTTATCTTTTGCTTGCTAGCTTGTGTTGTCTACTTGTTAATCATAGAAATGAGACAACAATAAATATAAAGTAAGGATATGACTGACCAATGTATCAAACTACTTGATATATCACTACTTTGTCGAGTGTTGTAGCAAGGGCGAAGAAGAGATCCACTGCGCTAAAAAAGAAATGTTTAGAAAAAATGCTCTTTTTTTTAATTAAGGAGAAATTGAAAGAGGTGAGAAAAAAAATTTATAATGACAGATTCTCAGCTCATCACAAATTGTGACGATTAAGCGCTCGTCACAATTTGTGACAATGACCCTTTCGTCACAAATTGTGATGGACGTTGTAACCGTCATAATTATAAATTATGACGAATTTTTTATTAATCATAATTTTTGACGGACTTATTATTATAAATTGTGAAGTACATTCAATTCATAACAATTTCTGTTAAATTGTGAATGACATTTAGTCCGTAAAAAAGGAGTCCCTCGTAATTTGTGACGAATTTATCCTTGCGAAGATCAAAATCCCATCACAATTTGTATTAAATATTTTTTTCGTCTCAGAATACGAGAGGAATATCAAAGTGTGACAAAATGTCACCGCAGTTTCATTTGTTTTCTTGTTAGTGAAATGGCTACGTACAACCACAGACTTATGGAAGTCAACTTCGTTGGATTCCACTTGCGCGTAACCAAATGAAGGAACGTCACTTCATTGTACGTGCACTTGGTAACCATGTTAGGAGGAGTCATCTCTCAATTTGGTGTGCTAATTAACTCCGAAAGAAAGAAAATAATTACATGAGTTCATATTTATTTTAGATGAAAACTGAAGATTTGAAAACTCTTAAAGTTCATCATATTTCTTCGAATATTAATTTACTCAAGCATTAGTAATATTGAAAATCGATAAATTTAGATGAAAAAAATAAATGTTTTAATTATATGAATGAATGCCATGATAATCAAATTACTAGTTTAGATATATATCATTAGTGGATGATTAAAAATATGCATCAAATTTATTATTTAAAACTAAGACATAGAGAAGTGCATTGCATCCTAATTTATTTGGATATGTGAATTTTTGTTTACTTTAAGGGGAAAAAGAATAACATAAAATTGCGTTCTTTAAGTCATAATCGAAATAGTGATTAACAACTAATGATAGACGTGTTTAGGATAAACAAAACATAATGGCTTAATTAATTATCACATGCTTTTGAAAGGAGAAAAGACCCCGTCAACTAATGACATCCATCATGTCATGCTTTTTTTTATTTTTATTTATTTGTCCTCTTATATAGATATTGAAGTATTATATTAATTTCTCGAGGTGTTCATATTAAAAAAAATCAATAAATGATGACGAAGAGAGTGGACTCCATACCATGCATCTTCTTCATCCACGTACTACGAAATAAATAATTCGCGATAATTAATGTTAATGTTGACCTACGAGGGCCACAATCACATGCATGTCATGGCCATAATAAATTGACTAATTTATATGTGATTTTATCATAATTGAATGCCCCCTAATATAAATTAAAAAATTGTTTGAGATCTTCGCTAACTCAAATTTTGAATTAAATATCGACGATTGTAATTAATTATGTACGGAAAAAAAATTATTTTAGGTCATCTAATTCTGTATTTAAATTTGTCTTTTTTTATGGATTTACCACCTTTAAGTAACATGAAAAGAAGTAGTATGTGTAATATATTCTAATTTCATCAATGTCATGGTCCATGAGTGGGTGACAGGCCAAGTTGACTAAGATTTGATACTGCGGAATTTTTCTATACTTTTTGTGCTCTTTAAACAAAATAAAAGATGTCTAATATGAGTTTTTGTTTGCTTTTGGTCGTGCGTTTGGATTGACGCGGATTGGAAATTGTGGCCTTTTCTCTCCGGCTCATTTGGATGACTAATCCCAAAAAGACAATTACTAATGTGTCATATATACTCTACCATAAAATACAAAGAATATCAATTAGTTAATTTTGGTTTAGTTGATTAACATATTATAATTTTGAGTTAAGTATATAATATAAATTCTGAATCAAGCGATTACAACGCCATTGTTGAACCAGAGAAAGAAATCGTCCGTAAGAAGAATTTGAAGGAAGAACACGATGTATCAAATTTTTATTCAAAAGGTTCTCAAAATATTACAAGTAACTTCCCTTCTATTTATACTGCTATATACACTAAATAACCACCGAAACATCCGAAAGCATATCCAGAAGAAGTGAAGAGCACAACGTATCAGCGTGCTACAGTATCTGATACGTACATAAAAAATATCTTGCGCGGGCGTCAATTGATCGAGAGATCAATGGAGCGGACGACGTTGGTCGAGCGCGCGGGTGTCCATTGATCGAGAGATCAATGGAGCGGACGACCGTTGGTCGAGCGCGCTTGCGCGGGCGTTATGACCAACACGCCCCCTCAAGTTGAAGGCTGGAACAAGTCTACCAGACCCAACTTGAAGATCAAGTAATCATGTTGTTTCCTGCTTAGACTCTTTGTCAGAACATCTGCTATTTGCTCTTTAGTAGATATGTATTGTAGCTTCACCAATTCCTGCAAATGTCTTTCTTGAAAAAGAAGCAATCCACTTCGATATGTTTGGTCCTCTCATGGAATACAAGATTTTCTGCGATTTGTATAGCCGACTTGCTATCACTATGAACCACAATTGGCTTCTTAACTTGAAGATGTAATTCTGCAAATAATCTTTCAAGTCATACGATTTCAGCCACCACCAAAGCCATGCTGCGGAATTCAGACTCTGCCGATGATCTGAACACTGTGGTCTGTTTCTTTGATTTCCAAGAAACCAAAGAACCTCCGAGCTTGACACAAAAAGCAGAGATAAAATCTCCTAGTGAATATGCAAGAGGTCCAATCTGCATCACAGTAAGCTCTCATTTCTAAATTTTCAGTTGCAGAGAAGAATAAGTCTTTCCCTGGTGATCCCTTTAAGTATTTGACCACTCTTATAGCTGCCTCCAAATGAGAGTCCTTCGGCCTGTGCATAAATTGACTCAAATGTTGTACTGCATAAGTAATATCATGCCTTATTTGAGTCAAGTAGATTAGTCTTTCAATTATCCTTTGGTATTTTCTAGATATGCAAGAGGTTGATCATTCAAAGAGTTATCACTGCATTTGCCTTGAGAAAACATAGCTTGATGATACTCTAGAGTTGTCAACTTAATGTTTTGCTCCATAGGGGTCACAGCTGGTTTAGCTCCACTTAGGCCTAGATCTTCTAACAGCTCTTGAACATATTTCCTCTGGGTAAGCATAATACATTTCGGTGATCTCAAAACTTCTATACCGAGAAAAAATCTCATATCACCTAGATCTTTTATCTTTAGCTTGGACTGTAAAACTGATTTAACTTGCTCTATCAAGATTGAATTATTTCCAGTCATAAGTATGTCATCAACATATACAAGCAAAGCTACAAAACTACATCCAATAGTCTTGGTGAATAAGGTGTAATCATTGTGACTTTGAGTGAAACCAACTTCTAAAAGAATATTTGTAAACTTAATGTTCAATTGTCGTGACGCTTGCTTTAGTCCATGCAAAAATTTCTTGAGTTTACAGACCTTGTTACCAGTCTCCCCCTGCTGTCGAAGACCCAAAGGAAGCCCCATATAAACGTCTTCAAACAAATCACCATTCAAGAAGGTGTTATTGACATCAAGATGGTAAAGAGGAAGATTCTGTTGAGCTGCCGAAATTAGAAGTGCACAAATTATTACTGGTTTGGCAACCGGAGAGAAAGTGTCCTTATAATCGATGCCTTCTCTTTGATTATAACATTTTGCCATTAATCGAGCTTTGTATCGCTCAATAGTACCATCAGCTGTAAATTCGATTTTATATACCCACTTGCAACCAATTGGAACCACTCCCGGAGGAAGATCAACCAACTCCAAAGTGTTATTAGATTCAAGAGCTTGTAATTCAGAATCCATAGCCTTCACCCAATTTGGGTCTTTGACAGCTTGCTGAAAAGATGTAGACTCTCGAACTGCTGATAAGCAAGTAAGAAAAGAAATATATTGAGCAAAAAAAGCCTTATACGATATACAATTATGAATTGGATGAGAAGTGGATACTCGAGCACAATTGGCCTTGGGACCTGTTATGATATAATCATGTAACCATAGAGGTGGCTTAATTGTTCTTTTGCTTCTCAATGGCAAAGAAAGTTCATTAGCGACATCAGGTGCCCCAGAGCTTACGTCAGAAGTTGGAAAAACATGAGTATCAACAATTGGAGAGATAAAAGTGTCAGCAGAACGATCATTATCAGTCTGAATATCAGTGAGGATATTTTTAGAATTAGTATTAGAAGGCTCCAATCTTGCAGGACTAGTTTTATCTGAAGTATCAGTATTGTTAATAAGTGGAACCCGAGACTCTTGTATATCTGAATCATCAAGTACAATCAGCGGAGGAATAAAGAGATTTTCGTAGAGAATTGTCTCAGAACTTTTCTTAAGAGCAAATGGAAAGATAGACTCAACAAATATGATGTCTCTGCTCACAGTGAAATTCTTAGTTTCTAAATCAAGAGCTTTATATCCTTTTTTAGTCATAGAATATTCCATGAACACACATGGAGTAGCTCTTGGAGCAAATTTATCAACCACTATTTTGTTGGTCTTATAACACAAACAACCAAAAACTTTAAAATGCTGCAAATATGGTTTGTACCAAAAAATCTTTCATAAGGTGACTCATGTTTTAAAACTTGAAGTGACATTCTATTGATAAGATGTACTGCAGCTTGAATGCTTTCACCCCAATACTTAATTGGAATCTTAGCTTGAAAAATCAATGATCTTGCAACACTAAGAATATGTCTATGTTTTCTCTCAACTAAATAATTCTGTTGAGGAGTGTAAACACATGTACTCTGATGCACTACACCTTTGGGAGTCAGAAAATTGATACATGTTGAATTAAAATACTCTGAACCATTATTTGTTCTCACTACTTTGATTTTGGCATCAAATTATGTTTCTGCAAAAGAGAAAAAAATTTGAAGAACAATATTGCACTCAGATTTATGCTTTATCAGATATGTCCAAGTCATTCGGCTATAGTCATCTACAATGGTAAGGAAAAACCTAAAACTATTATGAGTAGAGTGTCTATAAGGACCCCAGGTATCCACATGCAAGACTTCCAACCTGGTCGTACTTCTAATAGCTTGAGTACTAGGAAAAGGAAGTGTAGTTTGTTTAGCCAAAGGACATACATCACAGTGAAAAACATTCTGCTTGAGACTTCCAATCTTTTTTGTCAAGAAATGAAACTTTTCCAAGGGCAAATGACACAATCTTCTATGCTAGGTCTCTGCTTCAACACTTTTTATTCCAACAACTGTAAATCCTAGTTTCTGATTTATTGTTCCTCTTGCCTTCTTGAAAACATATAAACCATTGCTCTACCTTCCAAATAGCTTCTCTTGTCCACTACATTGTGGTCGAACTATACAATGGTCAGATGAAAAACTCACAGAACAAGATAAATCGTGTGTTAACTGTGACACAGACATGAGGTTAAACTTGAAGGCTGGAACATACAACACATTTTGCAATTTTTTACTAGGTTCAATATAATAAGAACCTACATGAGTTACCAAAGAAGTGTTCTCATTTGGAAGAGTAACATAACTTTTCTCTGTCACATCTTTAACATCTGATAACCACTCTAAATTGTGTGTCATGTGATTTGATGCACCAATATCAATAATCCAAGTGTCATCTGAATCAAAGGAATCCAATGAGAAAATACCCCCCAAGTTTGCTACTGGGTCAAAGACTTGTGAAAATTTTGTTGTGCTATGTGTCTTAACACCATTTGTAGTCACTCTCGAATAATCTTTCGATTCAGAATAAGCACTCACCATTTGTTGTGCTGAGTGAGGCACCATTTTGCTTTTTGATAGAGGACAATTCTTTCCAATCCAAGAGAAAATTAAACTTCATACATAGAAAAGCCCTTCTTGAATCATACAAGATTGAAAACCAGCCATGAAAGAATTCCCAGAAAAAACAAGTGATTCACCAGATTGATTTGTAATATACTTTGTAGAAAAGAGACGAGATCAAACAGAATATTCCAGAACTCAAGAATGAAACAATCTGACCAGGTAATCAATTTTGATCGGATCCTCAAGTTATGCCTTTAAGAAAAAGCATCAGATCTGAAATCGCCTGAGACGAATGCCTTCTTCAAGTAGACAACATCGCTGCAAGATCTGATACCATGTCAAAATAGAGCCATTCTGAATCAAGCGATTACAACGTCATTATTGAACCAGAGAAAGAAATCGTCCGTGAGAAGAATTTGAGGGAAGAACACGATGTATCAAATTTTTATTCAAAAGGTTCTCAAAATATTACATGTAACTTCTCTTCTATTTATACTTCTATATACACTAAATAACCACCGAAACTTCCGGAAGCATATCCAAAAGAAGTGAAGAGCACAGCGTATCAGCGTGCTACAGTATCTGATACGCACATAAAAAATATCTTGTGCGGGTGTCCATTGATCGAGAGATCAATGGAGCGGACGATCGTTGATCGAGCGCGCGAGCGTCCATTGATCGAGATCAATGGAGCGGACGACCGTTATGACCAACAGTAATGGAAAAAAATGAGATAAAAAGTTGTCGTTGTTAAAAGAGAAATAATTCCAAGCAATTTCTGCTATAATAATTAGCTGATTTATTTTTTATAAAGGGGAAATTATATTACAAATATTTTAATTTTCAGCTAAAAAGAGTCATATTTGAGAAGGATAGTAAAATTTCAAGTCAATCTTACAAGTCCCGAAAATAATTTGAAAATATATCTTTTAAAAATCTTTCATGAGTTTTGAACGTTTCAAATGAGTTCATGACAAAGTAAAAGAAAAGCTAAATTATATATAAATGTATGGCACTATAAATTAAAATCCTTGATCCCTAGGGAGAGAGTAAAAATATGACTCGTAAGTTTATTGAAATTTAAGTCTTTTTGAGCGTCTAACTAATATAGTGTTAGAGAGAGAGTAAAAATAAATAAATTTTAGTCAAATTGATAATCTCAAAAATTAAATTTAGAGCTATTAGTTTTCGTCAATCTTAGAATATAACCCCATTACATGTGTCAGTTAAATTTAATTTAAAAACTTTATATATAATTATTTTTATAAGAAATTAATATCTTAACTAGCCCATATAGGGTCTAGTTGATACTTGATATGAAGTTTATTAGTGTGATAAAATGGTAGTTAATGTACATTTTTTTTATGTCAAAGTGCCACTTTTTTCAAGCAAATTATATATTATCTCGTAGTGTATTAATTTCTGGATCCGGGAAAATTTATGAATGTAGATTAATTTATCTCTTGTTATGCCTTAAATTATTATATTATGTATTTAAAATTGTAAAAGAATAATTAAAGTGTAATACACCTTACAAAGGATCAAATGCATTATAAAAAAATAAAATATATTGATATAAAATATTATTTTATTTATGATGTAGTGAAAAAGAACAATGCTAAGTTCAGAAGATCGTGCTCATGACAATTTGATATATATAATGACATAAAACTTATCCATTGTCAAAATGTTTGAATAATTGCATCTCATAAAGAACAAATTAGGTCATTTAACAAAAGATGATACGGTGGGTATTTTTTCGTTGAAAGAGTTGCTTAAAATTTAAGTGAAGATGAAGCTTTATTATTGTGCCTCAAATTATTATATAGTGTACTCAAAATGATAAAAGATGAATAAAATTTATTATGATGTACTTTATTTTATATTTGTAAAATTTGTTTACGACGATTTTTTTCGTTAAATATTTTTCTCTTATTCATATCGATGAAAATGGCTTTATCTCGTAAAAATAGTATCATTTTTTTTTTCATTTTAATTTTTAATTTGTTGTTTTACTTATTGCTTGATCCATCAACGCTATTTTCTCAAAGGTATCATTAAATCAATATCTTATTTTTTTACGATGTTAATCATAATGACACATCAAAATATTTTTACCAAAATTTATCATTAATTCTTAATCCAATTAACATTCTGGTAGATAATTTAACAAAAATAAAAGTTAAAGTCAAAATAGTCAATGTTGCATGATTTCTATAGATATATGATCCTGTTAAATTGAAAATGAATTTACACGTACCAATATTACAGTGTAAATATATAATGTATTTTCAAAATTAATCTAATTATTCATCATAGTTTCATATACAATAAAAACTACAGTGCATGTTTAATGAATTTACATACTCATTTTTTCAAATTTTCCGCACGAATATTTATTTCAAACTACAATTGTGGCAAGTGGCGGGTAGCAAATAGCCAACAACCATTCCTAAAGTGCACAACATACTATGATTACTCTAATGTTTTTTAAGTATATTTCCTTAAACAAATTCCCCTTTGTTTCATAGTAGAAGCTTAAACAGATAAAAATAGTAGCCCATCAATAATCTTACCTGCCCTGTAAGAACACTTTTCTTATTAGAGAAACAAAAACACATAAGTCAATAGTTCTACAAATAATATTAATGAATAAGTAATATTTTTCCTCTATTAGTACACAAACAAAGAAGTTCCACTTTTATGTGCAACTTTAATTTGAACCACAATTTTTTTTAAAAAAAATATGAATATCTAGAGAATCCACGCATACTAATTTGTTCTTAAATCAAAATCCATAATTGAATTTCTCAATCAGAATAATCCCATCCATTTCACTTTTTTTCTTAATTTTATGTGATATTCTAGAAATTAAATTCTAAACAGTCATATTAAAAAAATGGATTACCAATTATTTTTATACAATATTAGAAATATTAAATGATCATTCATTGACAACTTTAAAACACAAATTGGGAAATTCGACATTGCTGTCCAATTGAACATCCATAATATAAACATATAGCATCAATTTTACTTTCTCATCACTATTGTGATTGTTCATTTCTTATAATAAATAACTAAGTTTAATATGATTAAAAAAGCATGCATGATGGTGATATAATTGGGGGCAGTTCAATTCCAACCTTTGGGCACCTTCCATGCATGTACTGTTGCCATATTATCTGTGTGTGTATGAGAGAGAGAGAGAGAGAGAGAGAGAGAGAGAGAGAGAGAGAGA
>LTAE01003391.1:23560-37609 GCA_001647135.1 Pontederia paniculata
CCGCCACTCTGTGCGATCATGTTATGGATCCGTTTCCTTTTTTAAAAAAAAGGAGGTGCCGCTGATGCCATACCAAGTCATCGCAATAGTTCAAAAAAATAATTATATTATATATATATATATATATATATATATAATATAATTATTTTTTTGAACTATTGCGATGACTTGGTATGGCATCAGCGGCACCTCCTTTTTTTTAAAAAAGGAAACGGATCCATAACATGATCGCACAGAGTGGCGGATGCAGGGTCCTTTTCGAGTCTTAACTCCCAAGTCTTCCCCTCTGCACACTGCACTCATCTCCTCCTCCTCCGCGTTTGCTCCGCTCGGGGGCCACGTTAACCACCACCACCACCGGCGGCCGGCGGCGGAAGCAACTCGGCATCGCCGTTGGAAGTGCGCGCAGGAATTGCTGTTGTCCCTTTTGTTTGCAGAGCAAAAGAGAGAGAAACAAAATTGATGATAGGAACGAAGAGGAATAGATTCCTATTCCATCGGTTATCCTCTCACGGCGGCATCTCGGAACCAAGGTTCCAAACCGGGCGCAGTAGTCCTTCATTGCAGCATCGAATCGCCGCGCCCCGCGGCGGAAGGTTCCTTGCCGGCCGGCGGTGACCGAACTGTGATTGTTTGCTGTTGGCGGTGGTTCTTTGCTTTTCTTCGGCCGGTGGGTGTCGCGGAGCAGGCGGCGTTTGGTGGTTTTGGAAGCAAGGAAGGAAGGGCGAAGGATCCGGTCTATGGCATGTCCTTGGTCCAAGCAAGCATCGTCCTCCTCCTCTTCCTGCTCGTCTTCTAGTTGCCTGCGTTATTACTGTTACTGTTCTTGCTCTCATCCTTCCGTTTCCGATCCTTCTCCGCTGCCTTCGTCTTCTGCCACCTGCTCGACGAGAGGGAGGAGAAGACAATGATTATTGGGAATCCTCGACTGCTCTTCTTCTGGTGCTACTGCGCCCTCTTCTTCGTGACACGGGGTATGATCCGCAATCCGTCAAACACCTTCCCTGCGCCTTTCTTTTCTTTTTCTGATTCCTGGAGAACCGATATGTCTCTTCCTGTTTTTGTGCATATTTCACAATTTTCTTGGATCGTTTTGAATTTGGCTTTTTTTATGTCAACTTTTTGATTCGTAAAGGTGCTAACTTTAGTCGTCTCCACGCTTTTTTTTTTAAAAACTTCAACCTAATGTCAAGTTTGTTTAATCATCTGAAGCTGACAATTGAGTCCGCTCGTTTAATAATGATTATGTTGACAATGTATTCTACCATGTGTGCTGGATTTGATGGTTTATTTCTAATCATGCTGATCTTATCTATGCTCTTACTTTAAATTAGGGATGTTCCGAAGTCGGTTTTTTCTGATATTTTCAATGTTTCATTCTTAGTCCTAATTGTACCCATTCATTTTGAGACCTAAAATAGTGAGTTTTCGGCGTCAATCTAGGGGCTTGATACATGCAAAGATTAGCTCTCCATCATGTACCTTACTCCAATTGAAATATCTTAAATTTGCTCTGATCAATCCATTTTCATTAATTTGCTCTTCAGCATTTGAATGATGATATTGTTGTGATTTCTTATAGCACATTAACTTGGAACTACTCAAGTTTCCTTGAAAATGTTTACACAAGATTGATATGTACCCTTCAAAACAAAAAAGATTGTTACACATTTAAAGGGTTCTTTTAAGCTCCTTTTGTTTTGTGAGATTTCCATGGTGTATTTATTTTGATTTGCCTATGATCGTAAGTCTGCAAATTATTGTGGTAGGACCAATGACAGTTCAGGCGTTTACTGGAACATACGGGATCAACTATGGGAGGATAGCCGATAATATTCCTGCGCCTGAAAGTGTTGTAACACTCCTGAAAGCAGCTAAGATAAAGAATGTTAGGATATATGATGCAGATCATACTGTGCTGAAAGCATTCAAAGGATCTGGACTTGATCTAATTGTGGGCCTTCCGAATGAATATGTAAAAGACGTTAGTGCAAATGAAATCCGTGCAGTGGACTGGATTAAGGAAAACGTGCAACCATTTCTGCCTGATACACGTATTCGTGGGATTGCTGTTGGGAATGAAGTATTAGGAGGCACAGATCAGGGACTAGCAGAAGCACTACTGGGTGCAATCAAGAATGTGCACAGTGCTCTCAATAGTTCTCATTTAGCAGATCTTATTGAGGTCTCAACAGCACATTCGGAAGCTGTATTTGCTAATTCATTTCCTCCATCTGCTTGTGTTTTCAAGGAAGACGTCTCTGTATACATGAAGCCCATCCTGCAATTCTTTTCGCAGACAAATGCTCCCTTCTATATCAATGCTTATCCATTTTTGGCTTATAAAAGTGATCCTGAACATATTGATATCAATTATGCTCTTTTTAAGTCAAATTCTGGAATTTATGATACAAAGACAGGTTTGCACTATGACAACATGTTTGATGCTCAAGTCGATGCAGCTTATGCTGCGCTAGATGCAGCTGGCTATGACAAGATGGAAGTCAGGGTCTCAGAAACAGGTTGGGCTTCTGCAGGTGATGATAATGAACCAGGAGCTAGTGTAGAGAATGCAAGGACTTATAATTTTAATCTGCGTAAACGACTTCTCAAGAAGAAAGGAACTCCAGGCAGGCCCAAGACTGCAGTTAAGGCATATGTGTTTGCATTATTTAACGAATATCAGAAGCCAGGGCCAAGCTCTGAAAAACACTATGGGCTATTCAAGGCTGATGGGAGCATCTCATATGATATTGGCTTTACTGGCTTGAAACCCTCTAGAGCATCTGGGTCTCTCTTGTCTCTGAAGGTAATAAATACATTGATGCTTCCTTTCTCTATCCTGTTGTCTTTTTATGGTAATCCAGCATGAAAACTTGAATTTACAACTTAGAATTGCTTATGAAGCTCTTTGAGTATCGGTAATAGTTAAATACTTCATTGAACAATTTTTTTTTTCTTCTAATGGAAGAGTTTATTGATCTTCTTTGGATGTTTTTTACCCATGTTCTGCAACTGCTATTATGAATTTTGTTTTGTTTATTGTCATTCTAAACTCATGAAGCCCCATCAAAATTTACGTTAAGCATGTAAAACCATCTGTCCATGATAATACTAAAGGGTATGATCTCTACTTCTTATCATAGGTTTTTTGTACAAATTTGATAACTTCCTCTTGCCCAAAATATTAGAAAATTCACCTGAAGTTTGAAATTTTTGAAGGATTCCTTTTTGCCTATTATTTTGCTCAACCTGGAAGTGTTGGAAATGAACACCTGACATACATGTAGCCTGTCTGATATTCTACTACAAGTGCAATTTTATGATCGTAAGGTTAACCTCCAAAATGTAGATTGTGAGGTTTCATTGCTTTTTATGAATTTCTCACTGCCAATGCTGATTGACACTGTGGGTAGGATCTAAATTACTTTGCATTTACTGGCTCGATGACTACAACTCTAAAGCAATGATATCATCATAATCGGGACTATTTACCAACATCACTGCACATAATTAATATAATCCGAAATATTAGTTATATGATTATTAAGTATGTAGCCATAAATGTAGATAACAAGAGAAATTATACATTAGTGTTTGTGAAAAATACCTTCCATAAATGGAAATTTTTGGCATCTACAGCACTAGGAAGCATTTTACACTCATTAGACCATGGGGGATAACATATTTTGCCAAATCTGTAGGAGGAATTTGTTGGAAAATGTAGATGTATTTGAATTAGTTACTACACCTTGTTTTTTTGTTCATAACTTTGCATTGTATAGTTCAAGAAGGACGTGTCGGCACAATATCTTTTATCCAATTCTTTTTTGGGTTGGGAAATGGGTCTTTGAAATCTTAATCTGGCTCTAATCCGGGACCTTTTTTCTCTAGTTTCTAGCTACTCCAGACAAAAGCCAGAAGAATTGCTACTTCAGGATCCAAAATGTCATCCTGCAAAATTAGATAATCTAGATTATGGTTCTTCCAGATCATTTGGGTACAGTGGTCTTTGGTATTTTGTTTTGCGGCTTTGTTTAACAAATTTAAGTTAATCTATGTCAGTTTTTTTCTGATTTAATGGATTGTTGGAGTTGATACATACAAATTTGTGTCTGAAAGCCTAATTCAACATCAAGAACAAAGGGGAAGGCAGCAGACAGTTATTTTTCAATGATCTTATGCCTTCTATTTGGCATATTTCTCGTAAGTCGTTTTTGATAAAGCAGATTGGAAATTAACTTAGACATTATGGTTATTCATCTGCGGATGAATTACTTTTTTATCGGCGAAATGCAGATGACTTGCTTGAAAACCATGTTTCCTTTCTTGCTTTTGATTGGGGTAACATTCCTTTGTGCATGTTACGTGCTTGAATTATTCATTCTTACATTGGGTGTTACAATCCACAGGATGTTCGTGCTCAGAGTTATTCTTCACCATATTTTATGGTTCTCACTACTTGTATAGGGCTTCTACTTTTGGGCTTGGTAGCATGAGTTGATGCTCGATGATCGATGAAATTAGCCTCGTCAAAGTGTACTACGAGCCATGGCAACATCTAACTGGATATACACCTATTGGCCTATCAAATTATGTTTATTTATTGTATCGAAGACACACCAGCTACAGGTGTGAAATCATTCAGGATTAGAAGTAGCTGATTTCTTTTATATCTCGTGCTGCTTCTGATTGATAGATTTATACAACATTACAATATTTCTATTTAAGAATTCATGGCTGCAAGATTCCTATGAATATTAAGTTCAGAAGCTAATTTCCTTTTTCTACCATTGTTAACAACCTGTCCTCATACAATATATAAACCTGCAACCTGAAGTTGGCAATTAGTCCATGTTCTGTTTTCCAAGTTAATTATTTCATATGAAGCTTGTACATTCTGTGCTTCATTCTACTTTTATTGCTTTCACTTTTTTACCCATTCATTTGCTAATTACTTCTTACTGGAAATTACAAGTTGGACCAGCTGAATGTAAAGTTTTCCATGCACGAATTATTTAATGTTCTTCTCTGCTGCTTGTACATATCAATGTCTAAAGGGGCATTCTCCAAGGAAACTAAACTTATCCCTACATTTGTATTATCTTTTTTTTTCTGAATTGCAAAACCCTTGAGGGGTCAGATGGAGTTGCATGTAGCATAAGTTGATGATTTAGTACGTGCATTAAATTCCATGTCGATAACGTTGCCAAAAAATATTCCATGTTGATAGAAGGAAAAAACAATATCCATACCACAAAAAGGAGTGTATCTATCGAAGTACCCTAATAACTATTACTTTTTAATATAGGTCTCGTCCGTACATGTGTAGTTGCTATAAGTACAATTCACTACCTATTTATGTGATGTTTCTGACCTTGATTTTAAGTTCCACATGGTTACTTTACCAAAATGCATAGACAAGGATATCTTTTGGACATTTCTAAATTAAGGTCCGAAAGTGGGGTAATTATGCAATCAGTTGAATGGATGGGGATTTAGATTTTTAGATTTCCTTCAAGTGATATAAGGGACACAAATAACAGTCTTTTTAAGTATTTATCAAATGTTGGTATGAGAGTTCTATTTGAGATTCAATATACTGGTTTAGATCCTTTACAAATTAAGTTTAAGTTGGTTAAGGTTTTGTTTGACACGTCTTTAAAATAACGTCTACACTAGTGTGTAGAGTGTTGATAAGGTCAGTACGCTATTTAAAGTGTTTGACAAATATAATTAATAGTAGCGACAAGCGATTGAAACTCAGTGTTTTGAGACGTTGGAAGATCAACATTTAGGATAGCTACAAAGCGTATTGAAATTTATTTCCGGTTATATCATCAAAATATTTTAATATTAATTACTATTTGTATTGTACACATTATTTTATATTACATGATCATTTTATTATTTATTATTATTTTATTAATTTATAAATCATCTATTTATTTTATTATTATTTATTAATATGAAAATAGTTAAAATAAAAATGTGTTATTAAATTTATGGTGCATATATTATTTAAATAATTATTTGTACATTTTTTAGTCATTTACATTTACTGGTTGATTCAAACGCTATATTTGCCAAAAACTTTTATTAATTTTAATAATTAATTCGCTATCGCTAATAGTTAATCTCTAGTCGCTGATCGCTATTCACTATTAACCGCTAGTACATACCAAACAGAGCCTAAGTCATAAGTTTTATTATATTACATTATTCGATTATCTTCTGGGATACAGACAAAATTTGTTCAAGTAGTTCATGCATGGGACATGAAAATATTTGGATTGTTTATAAAGATCCTTTGGAGTCTTGATATTAATGGAATGGATCTCTGTTCCTGTTATGATGGGTTTAATACGGGTCTTGTTCAAAAATTTCCAAATCTACTCCCATCACCGGGGAAAGACAATTTCTTTTCTTACCCAATTTTGTAAATGTTCAAAAGAAGTTGCCCGTAGAATGTGCACTCTTGTGTGGGGTTTCATGTATTTAAACACAATATACCTAGTCTACTTTTTCTTCAGATTGTCATCATTATTTTTGAAGCATCCTGACTAATAAGGTTATCAAGATCTTGATCTTTTATGATTTTTTTATATTTACTCTTTTATCAACCTTACGGTTTAATTCATAAAAATTTTCTATCTTTGTAAAATCATTCATAAAATATCATATTCTTTGTCTGATCATCGATCTTTCAACTTTTTTATGATATTGATTAAGAACTCGATCTTAACAATTTTGTCGATTAGTCTCGAGTTGCACATCTAATTATGAGGGTTGAATTTTTTTTTTGTACAGAGAAATTTGAATTCGAAATTGGCTTAAAAATGATTGAACCGTGTAGGCATGGATGAGCAAGTAGAGAAGCAATGAAAGCAAGGAATGGGATAAGAGAATACGACCATATGAGGGGGTAGGATGATCACGGCTTGTGTCAAGAAAGACTATTCTATGCCAACTAATTTATCATTTCACTCTGACTCCCATTGATTACCTAGTCTGCTCATTATTTGGTGCTTTGAAATGTCTAGTAGTGTTGTGTAAGAAAAAAATTGATCTGACTCAATTTAAAATTCTAAGTTTTTTTTACATCAGAAAAAATAGGTGATGTTTATATATAAAGAAAATCATCTGATAGAATCCTACTTAAATGATCTACATAAAAAATAGAAAAAAAGATAAAGATGTTTCAAGTAGTAGGTAACATCATATTACCTATCTTCTCAATCGTAAGATGTTAGATCTACGATGGATGTTAGATTTTATCTCGACTATTTTTTTTTGTATCCATCATAGGTTACATAGTGTTACCTACTTAAGTAAGTAGAATTTTTTAAATCCTAATATATATATATATATATATTATATATTTTCGAACATATATATTTAATTAATAATCATAAATCACTAAAAAATATGTAAGCTATGTTAAAACAATAAAATATGTTGTTTTTATCATCTTTAAAATAAAAACATTATTTGTCATTATCACAAATATATAACTAATAAAATTTAAGGCTTTGATAAAGGATAAGGTATTCTTGCGATATTGGATTCATACCATTTCCCAAGTATAATGTTTGCATTATGTTGGTTTTCTACACTATTTTAAACCCTTCTATCTAGATTTGGTATTATGAATGAAAGAAGAGAAAAAAAATTTATCTTTGTACATTCTGCTTATTTTAATGAAACTAAATTGTTAAAAAAGTAAAATCCTCTGGAAAATAAAATTTAAAAGATAATTCATTTTCATGTGCTTGATAGATGATTTGGAATATAGAAAAGAATTGCCTTGAGAAGGCAAGATAGATATATTAGTGAGAGAACAATAAATTTCCTTTTGAGAATTCAAGACATTTTATTAATTTTTATTTATCTTTTTGGTCAATGAAAAATTATTCTTTTGGTGACTGAGTTTTTTATGATTATTGGATAGTGAAAAAAGTGAGAAATATATTTTTTTTTCATCAAAATAAGCATGACCCTACAATTAGATAAGAAGGAACATTTATTTACAACATCTATGTTGTGTTTGTTTAAGAACAAATATTATTTTTTTTTCTTTTTTATGTTAGACAATCAGAAAAATCTTGTTCAACCTATTTTTAATTGTGATTATAGCAAATTATGCACAATTTTGAAAAACAACTTTCCTTTTTTTCTGAAAAATATTACCATTAATATCTAAGTTGATACATATAAATATAACATTTATATTTCTAAACTTTTCTTGATGAAAATCAGTTTTTTTTTATAATATTTTTCCATAAAGCATTTTTTCCTAAACTTACTTTTATCGAAATTATATATAATTGTTTGTTCTCTATCCACGTGATGTGGTAACTATAGGGTTGGACAGCCCACCAATCAAATCAGATATAATCAAATAATATTATTATTAAATAAAAACTACTTAGGGTTTTCGGAGGGAACTACTCAACAAGTAAACACATTTGTCAAATTTATATCATAACCATTGTTAGGAAAATGGATTATGGATTAATGTCATATTTATATTCTTTTGATGATAAAAAAACTTATAAAAAAATCTTGAGAAGATATGTGCACATCTTAGAATGAGACGAGTGCATGAAATATTGAAGTCAAATTGAAGTTCAACTTAATATTTGATTATGTTTCCCTTAAAACTTATGATTCGAGACATGAATATATGCATTAGATAATTGTATTAGTTTTCTACAAATTCAATAATCATATCAATCCCATATTTATGCAAAATAGTAAAAGTCTATCAAATTTTTAAAGTCAAATTATATGCATTATATTTAATTGTGTTCTTATCTTATTTGGACCAAGTCACGAATAAAAGAGTTATAAATAATTCTATTAGCTTTCCATAGAATTAAAAACCATCTCATTCAGATAACTATGAAAAAATCTATGCTCAAAGGAGAATAGGTGTATCAAGCTAGAAAGTTCAGCGAATCGAAAAACCAATAATTGTTCTCCTCCAATATATACACTAGAAGAAAAAATCTTTTCAATGAAGGGAACTTCGACCATTAATTGTCGATTTCTAATCATTATTAATCAATTATGATAGACATTTTTGGTCGTCATCCTTCATTGCGAATGACATCGTTAAAAGTCATTACTAGGGTAAAGAGCGAGCTTCTTATATGGTATCCAGCGCATCCAGCAGAGCAAAGTTGCATTCCATTCTTTTTGGCGGCATCCTTTCGTATTGGCGGCAATGAATGGACATCTCCTACTTTATTGGGTCGTTTCACACAGAGGTTTCGCTTCCTTGTCCTCTCTCTTTAAGTAGATGCATGCTCCTCTATTTGCTTGGCAGTTATTAATCAATATTAACGACAAACAATAATTCGATCGCTCTGGCCATTTAATGACATAAGCCAATCGTTGACACATATTTATGGCTACCAAAAGGGTTGTCATTAATAATCTATAAAGACCGGTTGAAAGGACACTATAAACCATTAATGATCAGCACTTATCCAGTCATAAATTAACCTTTGAGAACTACTAAGCAAATCATCAATATACATTTATGACAAGGAAAATATTCGTCCTTGATTATTTTTAATGCCTAACTCACTAGTCTTTAAAAATATTGTCGACCAACATATCAATAGTAATTAAAATTTATTACTGACTACTTGCTTCATGATTACAAAAGTTTTTAATGACCGCCAAACTAATCGCGAAAGCTCATTGTCGGCAAAAAATCAACTGATAATCTTATTTAATGACCACCTATCCGATTGTTAGATAATGTTTATGACCATTATTAGGTTGTTCGTTAAAAGCCATCGCATGATTGCTAAATAATCATACAATTCATAGTACATTAAAGATGCCCTTAATAGAGTTCATCATTGACCATAAAAAATAATCTTAATCCACAACACATTTTTACACCATGCACTTTACTTAGAACTCGCAAAATTAACACAACTAAATTGAACTAATTTACCATAACTTGTGATGAACTAGTCATACTTAGGGTAGTCATATACAATTAAAGAAGGATAATTGAATTTGAACGCATAACATGATAACCACATGGATCAGCACGGAAGGGTTATGAAGACAAACAAACTTGATAGGTTTGAAATTCCAAAACACAAAATGTTTCTTAAGAAGTTGTAAACATCAAGGATGTTTGCTTTGAGTCTTAAAGTAATGCATGTGCTTATGTCCATTAGGTTTAGCAAATACAAAATAATTTTCTGTTATTAAGAAAAAAAAGTAGTCGTCCTGTCCTAAGACTCTTTTCTCTCGAAGGATTTCTGCTATTAATTTTAGGTACATTCTCATTAGTTTGTAACCAACCTTTAGATTGCAAATTTGATGGCAAAAAACTAAGATTGGCATAAGATAAAAAAATATCCAGCAAGTCACAATAGAAAAAATGCATTAAGAAAAATCATAATAATACAAAAGGAAGAAGGAAAGAAGGCATGCACAATTGAGAGGAGAAGCTATTGTTCGGGCGATCAGAGAAGTTTTAAGCTTCGCCAGTCGAAGAGTTCGCAAGAAATCATTGTCTACACAAAAAACCTCAGATGTCCTGTGATTGATGGAGGAGTTCGTTCAAACAGATGAAAGAGACAATTCGAGTTCTATTTGCTCTTCGTATAGAGAGATGTGTCTTAAATTACTAATAGTTTTTTTATTCTTCATAGGCTGAGGAATTCCAAAAGTTCTATTTTTTTGTGCGGAGAAGCCCCAAATTTTTTGGCCACCATTAACGGGAACACGAAGGATGCAACTAGGTTATTTTATCGCACGATCAGAATGGTTTTTTATCGATATAATAGAGTAGCTTATTTGTATTAATTTGGTGCACTAAAAATTATAAGAGGATTTTTTTTATTTAACCACCCAAGATGATTAGGATAACTTTAAGAATATATGGTCATAATTTGTACGTTATCATTAATGTTATTGGTGGAAAACGTTAATTCCAGATTTGTTATCTCTAATGGCCTAAATTATGTTCACATTAATTACTTAGAATTTTTATTGGAGGGAATTGTTTTCGTAACCTGCCAATTAATTCCAGATATGTATGTATATATATATATTGGTAACCTGGCAATTAATTCCAGATATGCATATATATATATATNCAATGGTCAGATATGTTGATAATTAGGGACAATATATTTAATATTTAATTGAAAATTTCTTAATGATGAGATAAACCATGGCAATTTATAGCTTTTTAGTGACACTCTAAATTGTTGATCATTATTAATTGCTTTTAACGATCCGACTTTAGGTTTTAGAGATAATTATCTTTGCTCGCCATCATTGATGCCTTTAATAATGATGACATTTGATTACGATCAATAGAGATCTATATTATTGCTTGTTTTTATGGTCGATCGTTAATAGTTAGGCATTAATAATGATTCTCTTGTAGTGTTACTTCTTGCATAGTATTCTTTTGTATTTCACCATTGCTCACTTCTTCAACATTTGGTGCTTCTTCTTGTAGTAGAGTTTACTGATGTACTTACTTCATTTTATCCCTGCTTGGTTCTTGCTACATGTCGTGGGTACCATTGTGCACTTAAGTCCATCGTTAGTACAAACATCTTATATTTTCAGTTGACACGGCCTTCGTACATTAAAATTTAATCTTTTTTTTTCAAGAACACCATGGATGGCTAACCTTGTTTAACCATCTATAGAAATTTTATATAAAAAAAATGGATTACAATGTAGCATTATAAAAGAAATCATATCCTGCTACTCACTCTCAACATATTATTCGTCGTTGCCACAATATTTTCGATATAGCACCATTTCATCTTATGATAGTTTTTGTAACGTCCCCAAAATCAGACCTTGCCACCTGGCAAAAATCATGACTTCAGGGACACTACCACATAATATCATTACCTTTGGTTTGACCATTTGACTGGTCAACCCTAGGACCACATCAGATAATAATAATAATAATATAAACTAAAATATCCTTTTCTAACACCAAAACTAATAATCTGATACATAGTTTCAAGAAAACTAGACATCAATAACTAAATCAAATAAACTCCATGGGACTCAACATAATGTTCATCTCTAACAATTGACTAGTAAGACTCAATTAGGATCTTATGCCATGTGCCAAGCAGACAACCACAAGATGCATCACCATCAACATCATCATCAGTATCTATCAAAGATTAAAATCACCTATAGAATTGAATTCACAGGGGAAAACTCATGAGTTGTGAAACTCAGTATGTAAAGATCATATAGGAGAAATAATAATCAGGGGTCAGTAATCAAGTAAATCAAAAGCATTAATCATGTGAGGCTTCAATTATTTCATAATTCTTTTCAGTAACAGTGACATGATCATCTTTACAGTTCATCAGTACTTCTTATCATTTATCTTGGTGGCATCTTTTAATTCAGTCAATCATGGGCAATTAACAGCACATGAAGATTACAACGATCCATCGTCATAATGGCTAGCTAGGCCATAGGGTCAACCCTAGACCCATCAGTAAGTCTTCATCAGTATCAGTAATAGTAACAATAACGGTAACAGTAGTAGGGATAAATCCTTCAATCCGCCGGGGCCTTCCTCTTCATCTTATAGATTCAAACACAATCATTATTAGCTTTTAATTCTTCATTCTATCATACTAAGTTCACGTGAGAGAAAATACTAATCCTACATCAATCAGGTTCAATCAATCAATCATTACATCATCCATCCCGGACACGGCCCGCGTCAAATGTGACATGGCCCGTGTTGTTCTCGGGCGAAGCGTGTCCAACACATGCATTATCGCCGTATCTTCCAACCTAATCTACATGGACCGGGGTAAAGAACACGGTCCATTTCTACACCGTGATCATCAGATTTATTATTTTCTTCGAGAAACTACCTTCGCACGCGCCTTAGAGGGACGCAACCGTTTTAGGGTTTAGAGCAATGCGCTGCATCACGTACGACGCAACGCTCTCTCAACACGACGCGTTAGGGTGACGCGACACTCTTTCCTGAAGGCATTCATCGTGATTACAACACGGTCTGCTTCAGTTCATGGATCTGGCGCGTTTCTTGCCGGCACCGCGACGCGGACTCCGTTAGGGTAACACATTCCATGTCCGATTACATCTGTTACCCAAATCCGATGAACTCTTTCATTAAATTATATTAACACACCCTAATCTACCGAAAGACTTCGTTAATCGTTATTAATCATCGATTAAAACTTGAAAATTACTTCCTCTAAATGATCCTAATTACATACCTCAGAATCCGTTTCTCCGCTCGATCTACGTGTTGCTGCCACCTCCTCGCTCCGAAGTCCGTTCACCTTCGTCTCCTCTTCTTGGCACAATTCCCGAGGCCGAAGGTTCCTACAAAGGTGAGAGGGAGAGAAGGAGAAGAAGAGAGGAGAGAGAGATGTTTACCTAACGGCTGGGTAAAACTAATGAAGATTAAATAAATTAATTTTGTATTAGGGTTTATATAGAGGTTAAAGTTAGGGTTTTGAGGAGTTTTAGCCGTCATTAACTTAATTTTCTTCACGGGTGAACTTTTCTTCCAATTAAGCCCAACACGGTTGACGCGATTTAGCCCAAAACGGCCCGGACCAACTCGGCCCATTTTGTCAACGCGACCCGTTTTGGTTGGGATATTACAGTTATATTTTCATAACAACTTTTTTTACAAAGTATTCACATTCATTCAGCTTCAACATAAACTATATTCACGTGATGACATGTACACCATCATTTCTGCACACAAAGTGGCATGACTTATACTATATATACATCAATCATTAAATTTTACACAAAATGTCACGATATATCGTGCTCATATAGTAGTAACTATACACATACTTTTAAGTGTTGTATTAGCATCCATTAACAAGTTACACAACAAAAGGTCTATGTCAATCACCATTACCCATATTTACCCATACTCTCTACTTTGAACATATAACCTAAGTTCTGATACCATGACTTGTGACTTCCAACTTCTTTTTGTAGGATCTAGGATGACACCAAGAGGGGGGG